>NQFO01003229.1:0-11349 GCA_003991265.1 Pseudoperonospora humuli | reverse complement strand
ACATAGCATCGAAAGAAGAAAAGGAGTAGCCATTGGCGCTAGATACACAGACCTATGCCTCCTGAGCGTCGCAACGATCGTGATATCGTGAAGTGACTATGCGCGAGTACCGTCATATGGCTGGGCTCGACTGATTTACGAGGCCTGGTGACTGCACTACTCTTGAAGCAACACGGGTCTTCTGCTGTACACTGTTCAGCGCGGACGAGCTGTTCCTCAAGTGGAAGTGAAAACACTTGAAAGCACATGGTGGCTCACATAGCAATCAGTATAATAGTGAAGCACACTGTTCAGACGATGAATAAGCAGACATGTGTGGCAAATGAGGCGCGAAGGCATCAAAGGACATGCGCCAAATCCGATGAAAGGGTTTGGAACAGGCATTGCCGAAGCGCGCGACGGTGGTCTCGATGGACAGACTCAGGACAGGCAAGTAAGCTCTATTCGCAATACCACTTGGCTTTTCCTTCTTCTTCTCCTTCTTCTTCTTCTTGACATCTTGGTCTTATGATGGCGACCCAAATCTATGCTGTCGAAGAAGAAAAAGCGCAAAGGTATGGGTGGTGCTGGGGGATTCGCAATCGAGTTGAAGCGCTGATCGCAGAGAAAGGATAAAGAGAGTGCTAGATATAAAGTGAGTGCAAACCTGAGAGACGGTCAGATAGCTCAATATATTGCAACGAATAGGATGTACGCAGGACGCCTGCGGCAGCAGCCTCGAAATATACTTCACAGTTCATACCTTTCCTCCGCCGCTGCTGAATCTTAAATGTCGCTCGGCACGCAATTATCATTACTTTTGACTGTGGCAGATGTCGTGCTCATCCGATGCAGCACAGTTCGAGTCTCCATCAAGAAATTCCTCGCTTAGATCGGTAACCTGTGATCGTGATGCGGTATATGTCTTACCTTCTTACATCTCCACTTCACATTTCGCCCTTGCAGCATCGCTCGTTGAACTTTTTTGTTTGAATGCGCTGCCCATTCTCAATAGCGACGGTCTCACAACAACTTTCCATCTACAGCATACCCACGGGATCTCTGTCATGTGCCGAGTGCTGATGTGACCCGTGGGGAATCATTTCATGTTGCTGATAGAGCTGTTCCTCAGCCACGAGTTGGTCTCGTAACAATTTCTTTTTGCGATGGCGATCCTTGCGTTCTTTCCGTTCGTCGAACACCTCGATGCCTACAAGCCCGAGCTCGCAGAGGCCGATAACGATGGCGCTACGCAGCTTAGGGCCCGAGTAGAGTGTCATCTTAAGCACCGATTTCAAAATAACAGCGTAGAATACAGCGACGACTAACGACGCCAACATGAGATTGTACTTGTAGTTGCGTGCCTTGCGTAGACGTTTGATTTTCCAGCAGAAGAGGAACTTGGGAAAATAGACGAGAAACCAGGCGAAGGCGAAGGGCGTCGGGTAAAAGATGTAGATCCACTGCAGCAGTCGCTGGTTTTCGTCCAATTCACCCTGCGTGTACTTGCTGGCCACAAAACTCGCGGCGTGCGTCGTGCCGGCGCCTACGTCGAAAAACGCCACAACCACAGCGAAGATGGCGAAGAACGTCAATGACGCGTACACCCACCGGAAGAAACGCTTTTGATGCACGAAACCCCAATATCCGTCCGACACCGTCAGCATTTTACGAATCGCGCGGCGCTTGCCCATGGTGACCGATGCCAAGTAGGCACTGTCGTGTATTCAGTACGCAGATGGAAGTAATGCGATGTCGTATGCTGCCAGCTTTTTTGGACGATATTGCCTCAATTTAAGTGCAAATTAAAAGTAATATTTCCCTAACATTAGCTTGAATCGTCCCTTCTCAACATGGTTGGCCTGAACATATTCCTGCTGATATTTTGCGGGTTGAAGCTTGCTGGCCCGTAACAACGACAAATTCAAGTAAACAGCCTACAACTGACTTTCGTAGAGAGCAGTTCAAATTTGCTACACCATTGAGATTATCCCTACAAATAGAACGCTTTTCGTACTGGATTAAGCGGGGTTGAGTTAACTATTACGCGTCAACGAATTAGCTTTTTTAGAATGCTTTTAAGCGGGATGACATCACTCAAATCAAGATATCTACACCATCTTAGCATGTCATTTCAATGGCTGCCATTATCTCTTTGAGCACATCAACAATGGCCGACCACGTACTCAAGCTGCTGGCACCCATCGTGGGCTATCTAGTACTGTCTCGACTAGCGCTGCAGCTGCTGAGCTCGCTTTACCGATTCTTCCTGCGCCCAGCCAAGAACCTCGACAGTTTCGGCCAATGGGGCGTGGTCACGGGCGCCACGGACGGCATCGGCAAGGCGCTGGCGATGGAGTTAGCGCGCAAGGGAATGAACGTGGTGCTTATGAGTCGCACGCAGAGCCGCCTGGATGACGTGCGTGCCGAGATCTTGGCCAAGTATCCCAAGGTGCAGGTAGAAGTGCTAGCTGTGGACTTCAATCAAGTGGACGAGCCCAGCGTGCGCAAGACGCTACAGAAGACGTTGGACCATATCAAGGACGTCGGCGTGCTCTTCAACAACGTGGGCGTCTCGTATGACTTCCCAGAGTTCTTTGACCAGCTCCCAGAGGACCGCATCGACAGCCTCATCAAGCTCAACGTGACTGCAGCCACTGTCATGTCCAAGCTGGTGCTGCCTGGCATGACGCAGCGTAAGCGCGGTGTGATCGTCAACGTCAGTTCCGGCTCGGGTCGCATGGTCGTGCCGTTACTCAGCGAGTACAGCGCTACAAAAAAGTACATTGAACAGTTGACGCTGTGCCTTGCAGCCGAGTACAGCGCTAAAAATGTGCACGTCCAGTGCCATGTGCCCATGTTCGTGTCCACAAAGCTGGCCAAGATCCGCCATGCAAGCTTCATGGTACCGTCACCCACGACATATGCCCGCGCGTCAGTGGCTCAACTGGGCTACGACACGCTGGTCTCGCCCTATTGGCCGCACGCTCTACAAATCTGGCTGTACGAGAACGCTCCCACGTGGCTGCTGAGCAAGGTATGTCGCCGATCATGGCCAAAAACTCCCCTTACCCATTCTCTTTTTACTGACGAACTTCCACATGATTGTGTTGTGTGCTATAGGGCGCTATGATGACCCACCTGTCGCTGCGAAAGCGCGCGCTAAAGAAGTTGGAGGAAAAGAAAAATCAGTAGCCCACTTCTCTTCCAAAATGTGAAGAAGCTTGGATGGTTATCCAGGTAACCTGTGTTTACCATGCATGCTGCACTGCAGCTATCCCCCGGTCCTAGGTGAAGACTTTTTCGTAACCACGTTTGTCTTTCTTTCTATTCAACGCTCTCGCCTCCACTGCTCTTCTGCGAGTCCCTTACCGCAAGACTTGCTCCTGAGCAGCGCCAGTATGTTCATATCCGCATTCACGTAACGGCTACAGTACTTGGCAGTACACTCTTGTGTAGTAGCAGTGGAGCACTTTGTAGCATTTCTTCAAGTTTGTAAAACCCCAGAGCCATTGCCGCCCTTCCATATTAACGTCTTCGGCCGTATGTAGGCGCAGGGTGTGAGCAAACGAAAGCGGCCGGTGGCACAAGGAGTAGAGCTTGCTCGTCATGAGCTCGACCATAGAGACTACCGTCGTGCGCTTCTGCAACCGCTGCTTTAACCCTTGACACAGACTAAACGCATGTTCTATGATGCCTTTGCGTCCGCTCCACTTCCCGTACACCACGCACACCTTTTTGCTCGCCGTACTTCGCGATAGCATTGACCACCACACGAGCCATGCGCTTTCAAAGGAGCTTTCGCTTGGAAAACGGCCTGTCCACGCTCAAATTCAGCAGGAGTATCGCGTTGCTCTAGAAGTACTGCAGCCGCTCCACATAATTCGAGTAGCTCGCGGCATTGAACGACGACATCGCAGCAATGATTTTGGCTATCGTTTCTTCTTACCTTTAGCCAAAGCAGTAAATCGCTTAAGCCAGCCATATGACTGTGCTTGCGTGTAATAACTTCAATACATCGCGGTTGGTCCATAGTAAGAGGCACTGCGAAAGTAGAAGAGGAAGGATCACCCAGACTGAATGTAAGCCGATCCTGCTACTGAAGCGTTGTAACAAGGAACTCTCTCATAGCACCCGCATCTTGGATCTAGTCTGACAATGTCGTGGACACAGGAGGCAGCGAGATTGCCCTTACTTCCTCACGTTCGACATCCCTTCCATCCTTCACTCGGCCGCGCTCTAAACTTTCACAGAGTCAATCGTAGAATTTCAGACCATTTTCTTAAATACGGTTTGGCCGTCAGTGCCTTTTAGCTTCAAAATGTCCCGCATATGCAGCGTTTCCGCCACATCCGTATCGTCCGAGGAAAACCGCTACTCACTTGAGCTTTTATTGCAGTAGTTTATCACATGCGAAAATTGTATTTGCTGACCTTTCTCATCGGTACATCGTAGGTCATGACGCAAGACTAGCCTTTACGAGTTGAAAAATGGTGCTATCGTCACAACGAACAGTAAAAATGTTACCTAGAATATCTATGACTACCTGGGTGGATACTTTCTCCTATCCACAATTTTCTCAATCTATCGTTGCAAGGGTTCTATGCACTGGTCCTGCTTCCTGTGCAAGCGAGCGTCGATCCATGGCCTGACCGTTCTTTCGTGCAAAGCTGGATTTTGGTACTTAATGGTGGCAATAGATGCAGCCAAGAGTCCAATGACGATTATTACAGAAACGAAGACTAGCTATAGTGGCCGTGGACGTCTCATCTTTTGCTGGCGTCTTTGCCTTCACCTACTTATCAGTACCAACCCTCTCCCCCCATCTTCTCCTTACGCACCCACCTCCTGCAATACTTCTTTTGTTGTAGCATGCACTTTCTCTTCCTCTGTTATGGTATCTTAGGTCTGTTCCTCTTTCTCTTGCTCGCGCTCGTGCCATGCTCGCAATCTTTCTCCGTCTCTTGACTCTTCTCTTCCTCATGATCTCGTTGCTGCAGCTGATCTTCGACGACGCAGCCGACATGGTGCCGGTATTGAAAACGCGACAAAGTCTATCTATCCATTCTTTAACGTCTTCCAACTTTAAAAAACATCCGCCACATCTACCATCCTCTCTATGCGCACTACTATCCTGCGTCCACGCGCTGTGCTGCATCGTTCTTTCGCAAGTAGCGGCCTTCCTCCGCAGACTTTAGATGTTGCATCCATCAAGATCGAAACTTTGTCCTTCGGATTCACCGACTATGGTGTGCTGCACTTGACGCTCAAGTGTTCGAAGGCTTTGAGCGCCATGGACATGCAGATTTGGGCCAAGCACTTGAATCGTATAGCTTAATTCAAATGTCAAGGCTGTCGAGGTGACTGATGTCCACACATAGCTTCATAAGTCTGCTCTGCCGTGGGCGCACTGGCGCTGTAAATTGTCATCTGCCTCTCTGAAGCAGCTGAGTCGCGGACTAGCGTGCTTTACGGCTCTACAGTCGAAACAACTGAGTTGCTTGCGCGTGGTTCTGATAATGGGTGTTCCTCCACCACTCATTCTTGCGTCAGACTGGGCACGATAGTCGTCATGATCATTCGGAATGTTTGCCACCGCAGCAAGTTCATTTGATTATCAGCGTCTACTCGTGACGTTTTTGTCTGCTCAACGCGGCGTCAGCATCTTAGCGATTGGGCTTGCGACGGTCTCTGCAAAGCAGCAAGCGGTCTGGTCAGAAGAGGCAGCGAAGAGCTTAAGCATGCGCCAAGAGCTCTGCGCTGGCTTATTTGTGCACCGATATTCCGTCGGCTTGAGCCGGCTCAGCAACTGGCACGAACACACTTCAAATAGACAGCCAGCTGCAGGATTTTTTATAGTTGTCATTTTCTCTTATTATGAGAAGCTGAGTTCGAATCCGCCTTCAAAAAGATCTTGGCCGATGCGACGATGGTAAAGCAGGCTGGGATAGAACTTGGCTCCGCGACACTGCCGCAACCAGCTGGTCGCGTTCTTGATACAAAGTATACTGTAGACTACCCGCGTGTCCGTAAGCACAGGGGTGTGTCCAAACACTTAGCCCTAAATGAAACCTTGCGCTTGGAGTGCTCCGTCCAAGCTCAAAGCACACCATATGGCAGCACTAGGTCAATTGCCAGTCCGCCCCAAAGCGCACGCAATTACAAATCTCAACCTGTCTTCGTCGATCGTCAGATAGTAGCATTGGTGTGTTTTGACCAGATTCCACTCCGTCTCACTCGATTTTAGAATACTCAGCCATACTTAATACCTGTAGTCATCGATTTCCTGTGCCATCTGATTTTTCTAGTAAAGTGCGGCACTCACTCTGCCCACCACGCACTACACAAACCTATCGCACGTGCCCGAAAGCCAACATTGCTAACTCTCATGTCATAGTTGCTTTTCCTCCAGAAAGCGCAAGTCGCCTAGATTTAAATAAAGTCAACTACAACAAACCATGGGCTTAGAAGATCTTGACGTGACAGGCACGACTGAGCCTGAGCGCTTTGTAGGTGCCAAGGCCGTCCCACCTTCCTCGGCGCTGTCCGCAGCACCAATCGAGTCCGAGGCGACTGCACTTCGTCGTCGCACATCCATCCCCAGCACTTTTTCTTTCGGTGGAGTAGATCATTCCATTCCGGGCGCTGACGTCGGCCAGCGCCGCTGGCGCAGCTTTGATGCTGCGGTGGTTGAAGACGCAACTGCGTCCTCGGCGCTTGAGATGCTGTCACGCCGCATCCAGCAGGAGAGTCAACATGTGCTCAAGCGCAAGGCCCGACTGTCCAAGCGCCGCGAGCTCTTACGTAGCGTGAGCTGCTGGCTCAGCTCTAGTCGACGCGATCATGTTGCGTTGCTGCAGATGCAGCTTGTCGCTGAAGTGGCTACTGGTAACCGCTCGCTGGCCGTTCTCAGCGACATGCGCACAGTACTGGCCTTAGAGGAAGCTGAAGAAGCAGCCATGGGATCACAGCGGTGTAGAGGAAGCTTTGCCGCCAGTCAGACACTTTTAGACGGCATCGAGCATTCGGACCGCGCCCTGGCCGAGGACTGGTTGCGACAAGTGTTGCAGCTGCAGGCTGGCTATTTGGGCAAACTCATGGAGCTACACGGCCAAAAGAGTCTGCAATTCAATGATCTGACGCTCCAACAATTGTTAGTTCAGGCGGACAGTGTTATGTCTGCAAAGGACGAGCCAACACCGGCACTAGTACGCTTCGAAAAACTGCTGAGTCGCCAAAAGCTACTTAAGCCTGAGCTTAAGAAGGCGCTGGACAAGCTTTGCTTGGACACGATGCGCTCTTTTACGCATTCCAGCAGCCAGTCAAGACCGAAGACAATCTTCGATGACAGAGAACAGCGAGATGTCATGCAGTCGTTGGTTCAGGAGATCGTGAATGCTGTTGCTACGGAGGCAAACGTAGATGATTTCCAGCTACCAGCACTACGTGTGTTTGTGGAGCACATGGTGTTTAGCCGTCTCGCATGCGCGTGCTACCGTGGCACTGCTAGCGATTTGGACGAGCTCAACAGTTCATGGCGCGAACACGCAGCCAAGATGCGTGAACTGAGTCTGAAGGAAGTTGGTCTGCCGGCAGAAATTTCCGTAGAGGCTCAGCAGCACGAGATTTTCAGCACGTCCATTGCTGCTTTCAACGAGATCCCGCACCTGGTACCTTCTAGCGTTTTAGTGTCATTTATGCGTGCTGTGTGTACGTTGTACCGGGAGGCAAAGGAAGAGTTTGGTCTCGACAGCAGCTGCATTTCAGCCGATGTGCTGCTTCCACTGTTGGTGTATGTGCTGAGCCGTTGTGAGCTGCCACACTTGCACTCTCAGGTGTATCTGATGGAGCAGTACGCCATCGACGAATCTCAGGATGGTTCGGAAGCCGCTTATTACCTTGCGTGTTTGCAAGCTGCCATGGGCTACATCGTTGGTAATGGAGCTGGCGAGGACAATGAGCCTTAGTAAAGCAGTTTCTGAGTGGATCCACGCATATATGCGGAGGACTGTGCCCGTGAAGAGATTGGTAGAGATTCTCAATAAAATTATTTATCATTACTGTAGCGAATCAATCCAGCGCCGCACATTATCAATCGAACGCTCTAGGTCTGATAGATAAAGAAACGACAAAAGCGTTAGTGACATCAACGACTAGCGAAGCCTCTCCAGCAATACTTACTGACTGCCCCACAGCGCTGTAACCAAAGAGATTCAAGCAAGGTGTCGGCTGGAGCGCGGTCGAGCGGATTCTTTTGCAAACATTGGTGCAGAAAGTCACAAAAGTCTTGCGAAAAATACTGCGGAGAGAGGGCAGGTGGCGGGGCTTCTAGCACGCTCTGCAGCATGTCGATGCACGTCTTGTGCTTCGGGTACGGGTAGACGCCTGTGACAGCTTCCATGAGCACAAGGCCAAGACTCCAGATATCTGAGCTGTAGCTATACTGCGTATGCTGAATTCGCTCGGGGGACATGTAACGAAAGGTGCCTACGAAAGTGCCGCACATGGCTGAGAGCAGAACAAGTAGACAAGGTCAGAAATAAAATTAAGCGTGAAGGCACACTGTCGACGCAAATACCAATGGAGTTGCCGAGCTCAGAGGCGATGCCGAAGTCTGAAAGCTTGACTTGACCCTGGCTGTTGAGCAATATATTGGGCGGTTTGATGTCACGATGTACGCGTTTATTGGTCTTGAGATACGACAGTGCGTGGAGAATTTGAAAGGCCACACTGGCCAGAACATGCTCTGGAATGGTACCAAGTTGGTGAATGACATTTTCTAATGACCCGCCATCCATGTATTCAAGTGCGAGCACCACTGCACCATCACGGAGAAACGCACCGAAGAACGTGACGAGGCATGGGCATTTCGCATCAAAAAGTGCGTTAATCTCCCGTATAATCTGTTCACGCTTGGTTTTGTCGTACATGTTGATCATCTTGAGAGCTAACAGCGTATTCGTGGGTCGGTGTCGAGAACGCAACACACAGCCGCTGGCGCCTCTTCCAATGACCTGTCCACCCCATTCTAATTCCTCTGGAACGACACTGAAGGCACGACCGGTTCCCTTTCGAACAACCCCAGTCGAAGTGATGGCGTATTTGCCCTTGACATAAGCACCGGCGCCAGCAATAAAGGAGTTTTCGAGGTTATTCATGATTTTGTTCACGAGAAGCTTGAACGACTGAAGGTGCGAGCGAAGAGGGCGATCGAGATTTGATAGTGCCTTTTCCGATGCTGTGAGAGAACAAGAGAGCGTCTGACCTACGATTGCCTTCCGGGGGTCGTCTCAGAAGTGTTCATGCACCAAGTTGGCTGCCTCTATCACAGCACTCGACGCTCTACTGGCCTCTTCGACGTTAATGGACGTTACGTGACCACGCAGGAGGAAGATCCAGAAGAGTTGAGCAGAAGCCGTATTAATAACGCGACCAAATATTCCTCGTTAAGGCCGTTGTGTGTGCACGCGCAAGTAGAGGTACAGTGCAGACGGAAAGACTAAGCGCAGTGATTGTCACGCCTGTCATCAATTTTTGCGATTGAGACCAGATTAATCGATCACTAACGCAGCTCAGCTGAGCTGATTTTTTGTTGAGGATGATATATATGTACAAGCGTCTTCGCGGTCTGATACTAGGGCACCCGATATCTTAAAATCCCTTGTTCGACTTCTTCGTGTTTGCTGCTTCGTCTGTCAAGCCTCATTGTCGGTTCGTCTAGCAACCACCAAGCCATCCACCAATTTGCTGAACACTGTGTGACATCAAAATGCACGTACTTCAGATGACTGGATTGGTACTGCTGTGGTCCTGGACTGGATTTCAAGCTGCAATGGCCGCATCGTGCCCCAATCAAGTGTCTACTGGCGATAGAGGCGTCGGTATTTCAGCGGTAGACGCTCCGGCTTGTCCTACTGCTGGTGGTGTTGGCTGCTTTGGCGGAGGCGTCGCCTGTCGCTTCTGCAAGACGTTTAATACACCACAGAGCTCACATTTGGATGAATGCACTACATCGACACCAACTTTGACACCTGCACGAACGCCAATAGTAACTCCGAAATCAGTGGCGCCTAGTGGAAAGCCAACACCGACAACGACTAACAACAATGACTGCGTTGAGGACCTCGTCCTCGCGTAAACGCAGCTAGCTCCATTTATGCAAAGCTGCTCTTAATTTTGACTATAAAGATGCACATTTGTTGATGCAAGCAAACATGTTTATTCTTCACTTGTACAAAAGCTCTATATTTGTCGTTTCTCCATGTATTCTTTCACTGGTCACCCAGCCCTACGGCGCCTCTTAAGTTCCACTTCCTCGACGTCTCGTCACTCAAGAGCAACTTCAGTATGTTGATGGCTGGCGTTCACGTCACTGTCCCAGTCAATGACCACGCAAATCAAGCAATCTTCCACTTCCACTTGAGGGACGGCTCGTCTGTACTGAACTGCAGCAGAGACTCCGCGTTGCTCCAGGCCACTTCAGATGCGTCTTGTAGCTCGCGTGATGAACTTCCGCAACAACTTCTCGTTACTATGGATGTCTGCCGTTTTCGCTGATCCTCGTCCCATGCCTGAAATCGGCCATGAACGGTACTCGCGCGTAGTCACTTAACGATATCGCAGTTGTTGCGACGCACAAGAAGCATCGGCCTGAGTATCTAGCGCCAATGGCTACTCCTTTTCTTCTTTCGATGCTATGTCAATGTCGACAGCGTGGTCTACTTCTCCGTCTCTGCTACTACCGACAAAGAACTTCTCTTACTCAGCACATAACCAAGCCCAACAACGACATCTGATACGTATCCAGAAGAAAGCGCAGAATTCTCGGACGACTTCTTGTCGGGATTTGTCTCGTTCTCCGTCTTTGTTGAAAACAGCAGAACTGACGCGCTGTATCCGCCCGCTGCTCGTCGGTCGCAATGAGGCATGACAAGCATACTCATACTAATCTTCAGCAGACTGCTTCAACAACTCGCTCCTGGAAACATCACTGCTCGAACATCTAATATCAAACTAAGAGATGTCAAAGGTGTGGCGCATCATTGCACACCGATTCTCCTGGAATGACTTCACCGACAGCGATGTGCCAAGGAGGTTCCAGCTGCAGTCCTCAACTCGCTCCTTAATGCGCGAGTAAAAGCCAGCTGATGTAGATCAGTTGGTCTTGACATGCGCTCTCTTGTACGTCATGGAAGCAGCGAAAACGCCCAGACCTCCTTCTCATTCGGCACCTCTTCCACGTGCTCATAAAGTTTGCGTTTAGAGAGAGAGTATCCAGGAAATAATTCTCCGAAACAGATTGCATCAAAAATCCAGTTTTATCCATCGACTTTCATTATTTTCACTCAACTATTCTTCGACAATGGGCAA
>NQFO01003226.1:302-101427 GCA_003991265.1 Pseudoperonospora humuli | reverse complement strand
GACCTCCTTTGACCACTGTTGCTCGGGCGTGGCGTCAACTCCTCCGACGCGTCTCATTGCAGAGAAGTATCCCGTTTTGTGGGAAAGCATCCGTGTGTATCAGTCACAGAGAGCACAACACAGACTCGAGGAAGTCTGTAATCTCACCGTATACTCTACTCTCAAAAGCGAACTTCGTGAGCAGATGGTGGTCAACGCCGGCGTGATGATTCGCGAGCACTTCGAGAAACGCCTCCGACTCTACGTGCTGATCACATTTGGCGGGCTTGGTAGCAATATCACCAAGAAGCAAGCGAAGAAGAAAGAAACCCTCGTGAATGCGATTATGCGTGCGTGCAAAAGTACCGACGAGACGGATGTGACGGAAGCGTTGCAGATGCGAGACATTCTTACACCAGATCGAACTGACTGGAGCGCGCAGTGAATTCCGATGCCGGACCGCATTCAAGAAATTGGTTTGGCATTCTATGTTCGACTTTTGTGGAAGTTCCAGAGCGCGATTGAGAAGAAGATGGCGGAGTGCCTAACGAGAAGAGAGATCGAGCGTTCTCGCTGTTTCCTGTGTCCATGACGGACACGAGCGTGCACATCAAGCTTAATGCGACTATTCTATATGGTTTCTACGCGCATCAAGAAGCAAGTTGAAGGCTTCAAGCGGAACGTCCCTGGTGTATAGCTATCGGTGAAGTCGTTTCAGGAGAACAAGTGAACTGTAATGCGCCAGGCTTTTGATATCTCTCAGTTTGAGACCATGCGTCGAGATAGTGATGCCAAGAAGAGCGAGTTCGTGGAGATGACAGTGAAAAGGAAGGTCCAGTAGACTAGTCGCCTCTTTGCCAATCAAGTAACGAGCGGCGGATACGGTGCGTCAGTTTTCCTGTGTGTCGACCAAAGACGATGGACGAGAAGAATCGACAAGAACTCTTCGTTTATTGGTTCCTCGTGGATACGTGCGCGACGTCGTCAACAGACTCGACCCTGGGATGCGATCGCTGTGTGCGCTGTGAGAGAGGATTTACATCCACTGCTATCTAAAGAAGAAGAAAAGGAAGAACAAACAAATGATGGAGAAGAAAGAGAAGAATCAGCAATCCCTTGGGGTTCGCCACGCGACATATCCACCAATCACAGTCGAAGTGCTAAGGCCTAAATCACACCGAGTGATGTATGCCGCTACTTTTACGCGAAAGCGTTTGGAAAAGAGAATCCCAACGACGACGATGTACCATCAAAAGCACGATCCAATACGTTGAAAGCAAGCAAGAAGATGCTGAGTTCTTTCATGCCCAGGCAAAACGTGCCGTGGGACAACATCCGATGTGAAGGTAGCCCCAATCGTTCTTTGGATGTGTACAATGTCATAAAGAGAGTCATGACATTTGAGGTACGGCGGCAAGGAGTGACATCTCAGGTGCGGCGTCATGTTGGGTGCACTGAGATCGACGCATCTGCTGCTAGCAGCACAACGATTTTGAGTGAATTGCGATCCTTTGTAAAGCGACGAATCGAAGAGATCAGCGCCAATCATGAAAATAGCATCGCAGAGTTGCGTTCAGACATGAGTAGCAAGTTCAAAAGAGTGGATGCATCAGTAAAGCGAATCGCTATTCAACCAGCTAACCGACATGTCCAAGAAACACAAGAAGTAAACAGCAACGCAGTGCGCACACAGTGCAAGTTGGGCAAATGCCCGCATGATCTGTTCACCCTCTGAAAGGAGCATGAACACGGTGTGGGTGGTTGCAAGCCAGCGCGCTGTTTCACCGCAGAGGAACGAGGAGCAACAAAGTGGGCGTACAGCTTCCGTCTTGGTTTTTGATCGTTGATTGATAATATGATTCAAAGAGGCCATACTAGCGACACTGCAATTGATGCGGTGTACATCGCCTATGGTTGAGCACTTCCCGTCACTGAGATTCTGCGTACCATTAGAAAGGATAAGAGCAGAGGCGGTCATCCCAACCTTAGATAATTCAAACTTTGCACCTTTGTCTTTTTCCTACCCAAAAATGTGAGTGTTGTATTTTAGTCTACTACATTTTTTTTGCTCCAATATTTGTGACAAAATTTGCTCAATTTCTATCGTTGTACCTTTTTTCCGGTTTTATAAGTGCTGCTCATGGAAGGTGGTGGGCGCGGCGGGGGCGGCCGAGGCAAAGGCAAGAAAGTAAAGAAGAAGGCTGCGAATGCACATCACAGTGGCAAGAAAGTGAGCGTTCACGTACAGGCTGCCAATGCTGACTCAAAAACTGCAGTAGCTTCCACCCTTCACAATGCAACAATAGATTGCCCCAGCACGACCGCTACACAAGAGCAGACGTTGAGTAAATCAAAGCGCAAGCGATCCAAGAAAGCAGCGACGGGAGCAGAAAATACGACACTGAAGAAGCAGATGCTGGCAGAGGCTCCGAAGTCGATGCCAGCACCAGCGCACGAACGACAGGCAAAAAATGCCCCGAGTACTTGTGCTCTCGCCAAGTCTCATGTGGTGTCGTTGACGGGTACGAAGAAGAAGAAGAAGAGGAAACGAAACGCAATGCTAGCTACAGCTGATAGCGGTGGGGTGGCGATGACAATACAAGCAAAGAGTGGGCCACAAAGTGATGGAAAAAAGTCTCTTGCTCACGTGACAAAGCAAAAGATGGTTGTATGGGATCATTCGCAAGATACACAGAAGAGTGAAATATCGACGACGACTGCTGGTGCTATGGCAAGTCGACGCAAAGTGACTGAAGAGGAGAAAGAAAACTCAGTAGAAGTATCCGCGGAGCCTGCTGGATCGATGCTGGTAATGCCAAAGGACGAATGTCAAGTGATTGCAAAAAGACTGAAACCAAACGCCGACTTCCAGCAGACCACCTGTGTGGTTGATGCCTCAAAGCCGACAAAGAGTTTAGTGAAACGAACGTCAATGCAGCAGCAGGTCGACACATCAGCTATGGCGAAGCCGAAGAGTGGGGTGGCGACTACTTCGCATACAAATGTGAAAACGACGAAGAAGACAGCCGCTACTCCAAAATCTAGTCCGCCCATGGCCACTTTTGACGACAAACCAGTAGCCTCGCCACAGACACCTGATGCTTCGACTACGGATTCAGTTGTATCTTCAAAGCTATCACATACTGCTTCAGCTGCTGCAAATATGGGCACTATTTCTAAGAATCCTGATTTTCGAGAGCCAATGTCGAGTGAGGCAACCAGCTCTTCGACTGGTACAACTAAGACGTCTCCTGTTTTGACGGATAGCGCTGCGTCACCAGAACTAGCGACTACACAGCTTGTACCACGACCGCAACCGAATTCTGAAGTTGCGGGTAATTACAAGCGGCGGCCATCGATTGATCAGGAGTCCGCACACTCCGTTGGTGCTCCGTTGCAGCCACATACGAAAAGAAGAGCACTTCCAGGTAAAGTTGCTGTTGTACAATCTCAAGCGGCTGAGCCCAACGACACTCGATCGTGTGCTGCTGATAGAGAACATGCCGTTTCAGACCAATTGTCAAGTTCACTAGGACAGCGCATGGTACTACAAGCAACAGAGAGACCCCTCGTTGCATCAGGAGCCCATGGGTCAGTGGATCCAATTGCTACGAAACAGGCGACATCCACAGTGGAAGCGATTCCACCTTTATCCCAGTCTGCGTTTGAAAAGCTTGACAAAACAGAGCTCGCCAGTATGCGTCATCCTGTGGCACAATCCGCCCATCTATCGGCTCGTGGAATTCCCTTAGGATCAGTCCCTGAACGCAAACGCTCTCCAGCGCAGACCCAAGCTGGTTTGTCTAGCGATTTCCAGCCATCAGTCAAACAGCTTAAATCGACGGGGAAGATGGATATCGGCACCTCTGCCACAAGTACAGGGAATGGTGGAGAAGTTAGCTCCCAATCTATTGTGACAACGATCGATAACGCTGCGAATGCAAGAGAGGCCAGCATCGTCATGGATAGTCGTCCGTATGCCCGGGAAACGATGAGTTGTGACTTGAGAGGAAATAGTTACAGAAACTCCAGTGTCATACGGCCCGTGCAGTCTAGTTTACCTTCGCGTACTGGAAACGCATGGGGCCCGTCGTTTGGTCTAGCTCCCCCTTCTCATAGCGCGTCCTCTGTATCACGAAAGCTATCGACTACGCCATTGAGCTCGTGGTTTCTTTCGAAGGGCTGTGCGAATTTTGTGAAACGCGTTCATTTTTCGGATGATGATGACGCTGCTGACGATAGCAGTAATAGTGAAGACGACGCTTCTTCTGCTCAACCATTGTCGACCTTAGACGGAGCTGACAGAGCTTCCCTCAAAAGGAGAACTTTGGTCACGAAGAAGAATGCGTTTTTGGAGTCGCTTGCAGCTCAGTCCTACTGGCGAACTTGGTATGGCACGGTGGACTTACACAATCTGTTAGACCCACCGCTGGCCAATATCCCGGACAAACTACGCATTTATGAAGCAGCCCCACTTTTGCTTCCAGAGCCAATGAGTGATAACAACAGCGAAGCATTAGCAAAGAAGACGAATGATCTTGAAAGTCTGGAGGCTGACATTAGGTACGTTCGATTGGCAGAATGTTCGTCGTAAGTTTATGGGAGAACTGATTAGTGTGCGCGTGTGTCTTTGTTGCTGATCGTAGACAAGAAAAGCAGCGAGGATCGGCATTTCGTGGGCAGCTACTGATGATGCTTCAAGGCAAGACCGCGTCTGGCAAATTGCTTGAGGAGGAGTACATACCATTATTGCATCAATAGCATTGCTGATCAAACAAAGGCAGACTTTATACTGGAGTTTAATAATCTCCTGCAAAAGTTTGAATTGGCACTACGGGTTGTTGGTCCAGTTGCTGCATTTATATGGACTAATGGTTCCTGCCTTCAAGTCAGGTCAAGTCAGTGCCTACAGCTGACCAGCAAGAAGTTCAACTTCACAAAAGGCCGAATTCTAGTACCGTCGCCATTCACAATTGCATCCGATCCTCTCGATAACTTTGTTCCTTGTAGCTACATCTGTACTTAAGTTGATTGGTCCTATAAAGTTGAAATACATCATCTAGCGAAGATCTTCCGTGACAAAATTTCGAGCTGTGAGAAATGATCAAAGCATATCAGTCGGAGACAGGCTCAAAGAAATTTTGGATCTCCAAAAAGCAAAAGAAAATCTCAAATCATGCACGCGTTACAATATCGACGAGACGAATGTGACGGAAGCGCAGACGTTCTTACGCCAGACTGTACCGATAGGAGCGAGCAGGCGATTTCGTGACGAAACTAAACGGCATGACGCATTATGTTCTATTGCTTGGAGTTTCAGAGCACGGTCGAGGAAGAGGAAGCGAACGAGAAGGAAGTCCGAGTGTGCTCGCTGTTTCTTGTGTCCACGACATGTACGGGAGTACACATCAAGAGCAACGCATCTACGTTAGCCTGTTCTTACTTGCAGATCAAGGAGGGCGAAAGCTATAAGTGGAGTATCGTTATCGGCAAAGTCATTCCAGACAAATCAGCGAAAGATGATGCGCTATGTCGTCGATATCTCTCAGCTGGAGTCCAGATGTCTGGAAAGCGAAAAGAAACCCGACAAGACGCCGAGGGCTTTGTGCATTGTTTCGATGCGTGCAGAGGGCTTTGTGTTTCGTTCTGGATACGTGCCAATTGTCGTCATTGGCCTAGGTCCCAAGACGCGGACGCTATGAACATTCTTAGTAGTCGGCGGCACCTCCTGCATCGACGTAGCAGCGGTAATAGAAAGAAGAAGAGTTGTCGGCCGCGTTGGATACGCAGATCCATGTCCCCTAAGCGTTGTAGCGATCGCGATAGCATACAAGTACTTAGGGAGTTCTTCAGGTGGTGATCGATGCGATAGCGTAGCGCATTGTGCCAATGATAAGCAAGAAAATTCGGGTACAAGGACTAAAGTCAGTGCGAAGGTATCACAGGACATATGCCAAGTCCGGTCGAGGGGTTGAAACAGCGCGTTCGACGGTGGTTTCCATCCGAGACGAGCAAACGACGTAAATTGCTGGCGAAGAAGAGAAAGCAAAAGAGTGTGATACTGGAGCCAACGAAGAAGAGAAAGAATGTTTTACCGATAATTTAGCAGCACAACCTGCTTCACGTAGTAATCCATTTACATCAGGATGGGTCTTGAGGTTCCTCTTGAGGTGATAATGGAATCGTACAATCTTATTGGTCAATTCAATAAATACGTCTTTTCCATGTGGACGTTGGGTCTCGATCTCTCCATTTCGCTACTAGCTCCCTGCAGTCTTCAAGTCTTCAAGTCTTCAAGTCCAGATGATGCACAACAATATCCTCAAGCCCACCAATTCGTTGGTGGGTCCTATGCTCACAGACCTCTACCAGATCACCATGTGCATACACTGCAACATCTCCAGTATCTTCTTCACCTCTTTTACTAACAAAACAAATTGTATTGTACAGGGTCTACGCTTATTGGAAGGTGGGACGTCACAATGACCACGCGGTGTTCGACCTGTTCTTCCGCAAAAACCCGTTCCATGGAGAATACACGGTATTTGCCGGGCTGGAGGAGGCGCTAGCTATGATCAACACGTTCAAGTTCACGACCAGCGACATCGAGTATCTGCGCAAGGTGCTGCCCCATGCTGAGAACGGCTTTTTCGAATGGCTCACAACTTTGGACTGCTCTAGTGTCAAGGTGTACGCTGTAAAGGAAGGGTCCATTGTCTTTCCTCGTATTCCATTGGTGCGTATCGAGGGCAGCCTGGCAGTAGGGCAGCTGCTGGAGACGCCGCTGTTGAACCTGCTGAACTTTGCTAGTCTAATCACTACGAATGCCACACGGTTCAAGAAAGCAGCAGGACCTGACAAGAACTTGCTGGAGTTTGGTCTACGTCGTGCGCAAGGTCCAGATGGTGGACTCAGCGCCTCAAGATACTCGTACATGGCTGGCTTTGGAGGTACCAGCAATGTGCTCGCTGGCAAGCTCCACAATATCCCTATCATGGGCACCCACGCACATGCTTTCGTGCAAGCACACACGACGCTGAACGATTTGAAAGTCACGACATTGGGCGGACAGAACTTTCTTGAGGTTGTGCTTAAGTACCGTAACGAGCTTGGCTACACACGGACAAATGATGTATGTGTAGTGCGATGGTGATAATGGTCGAGTCGTGGATCTAATGACTTCTGATGATGTTTTTCTTGTACAGGGAGAACTTGCCGCTTTCATTGCGTATGCGATTGCCTTCCCTGACGCGTTTTTGGCTCTGGTTGACACATATGACACGCTCTCGGTGGGTCACGCTGTTCCAGCGATGAATTCTGGCCGATGCTTTGTCTTCTCTGCTAACATTGTCGTATTTTGCATGTGCAGTCGGGTGTGCCAAACTTTGTTTGCGTCGCGCTGGCGTTACACGAGTTGGGCCACCGCTCGATCGGCATCCGTTTAGATAGCGGCGATCTGTCCTATCTCTCGAAGCGTTGTCGTGAAGCATTCATTGCTGCTGGCGAGAGCTATAGTATCGACTACTTCAAGGATCTGAACATCACCGCTAGCAACGATATCAACGAGGCAGTACTTAACTCTCTAAATGAGCAGCGCCACGAGATTAATTCGTATGGGATCGGGACGCATTTGGTGACATGCCAGGCCCAGCCGGCTCTTGGGATGGTGTACAAGCTCGTGGAGATTAACAACGAGCCTCGCATCAAGCTTTCGCAGGATGTTAGTAAGGTGACAATCCCTGGACGTAAGAAGGCCTTCCGCTTGATTGGCGCAAACGGTAAGCCGCTGCTAGACCTGATGACTGGTGTCAACGAGAAACCGCCCGAAATTGGCAGAAAAATGCTGTGCAGGAACCCGTTCGACGAGCTCCGACGTGCGTACGTGACACCATCCCAAGTCATTTCTCTGCACAGTCTGTACTGGGACGGTCTCAACGGAGGACTTGTGGGCGAGCTTCCCTCTCTGGAGGAGCGACGTCATTACGTATCGGAGCAGTTCGAGTTGATCCGCGAAGACGTGGTTCGGTCGCTCAATCCGACGCCTTACAAAGTGTCAGTGTCCAACGAGTTGTACGAGTTCATCCACGACCTGTGGATGAAAGAGTACCCTGTACAGGAGCTGGCATAAGTATAAGCTCGAATTTGTCAGTCATGGCGCAGTTTGTTGGCGTAAGTGCACCATCTTCAAGATTTTTTTTCTTTTACGACCCCTTTTCCTTATTTCTCCTTCTTGGCCTTGAGCTGCTGTCGATATTCTGCTCTCTTGACAATCACCACCATGTCCACCATGCTCTTCATGCTCAACATCTACAACACAAGACGATGAAGACGATGTCAAAGAAGCTATCACCTGCAATTTTGACATTTTTGACAAACCAGTTGGAAAAAGCCTGCGGCGAGCAGTGGTCCAGCGTAGAAGATGCACATGAAGACACCTTGCTCGTCAAAGTATCTTTGAGTTGCAAAGAGGCGCCAGTTCTCCCGTGCCCAATAGTTCAAAGCCTCCGTGCTTACTACCATCATGATGATGAGCACAAAGAGCGCAAACTGTGTATACAGGCGCTTGCGCGTCAGCCAGAGAGCGGCGAATAGCGCAACATGAAACGATAGCAGTCCAACGAGGAGCGGTTCCGTCCAGTCTACTGCCTCATACCATTTGATCATCAAGTGGCTATACTTGAAACGCAGGTCGCGCTGTATCTGCGATGCCATGCCTTCCATGCTAGGACAGTAATATCCTAGGGAGCAGTGAAAATGTCACCAAGAATATGCTATCTATGTGGATACTTTCTCGTATCTACGTTTACTCCATCTACCGTCCACAAGCCCGAGTCCTAGCACTTTGATTGTGATTAGTGGACGGCTTTTAGCCTGTTGGCGAATTCAAAGGCTGGCTGATACATGAGCATCCTCCATTTGCACTGCCAGACGCATGCCAGGCATAGGAATATCCACGGCTCAAGGCAAATGATGATAGTGATGGAGCTTCGAACATAGACTAAGCGCAAGTTGCTGAGATAGAAGTCTGCTGGCACCGTCTTGGAGAACGCTTTCAAGCAGGGCAAAGACTACACCAGCGTCCCATTTCGCCTGAACACGATCTGCCGTGACCTCGATCCAGATGAAAGCCTGACGTTTGGCCAACCTTCACACACATCGATGTCTGGAGAACAGTCCCGCTCTCTCCGACTACACCGAATAAACCTCCTTTCACTGTTGCCCGGGCGTCGCGTCAACTCCTCAGACGTGCTTGCAATCACATGATTGATATATTCACTGCATGGAGTATAAGCTACTTCAAGGTCAGTTTACATCATGACGTCTTGCGCTTAAAACTCCGCAATATGCAGACACACAGCGGAGTGTACTTACGAGATGAGAGAGAGCAGTGCAAGGTCTTCAGGCTTGATGGACGGCGGTGTCGTGCAGCAGTTGAGGTGTAGATCGAGCATTCGCTTTGAAGCGCGCGGAAGAAAAACTTCGTCGGGGCTAAGGTCGTGAGAAGCGACGTTGGAGACTTTGCTGTCAGCTTCATGTACTCGATGAAGAGCGATTAGAACGGTGGCGCTGGAGAGCGTCGATGCTTCAAGCTTGAGCTGGTACTCCGAGGCTAGCTGGCTTGAGACTTGAAGCGCGCGTTGCGAGGCATTGACGGCTTATCGCTGGCGCGTTGTACGTCAGCTATCTTTGCAGCTGCTTTCGCTGCCTGAAGCTTTTTCCGTGGGTGCTACGGGTGATTTTTCTTAGCCCTGGTAGAGAAGAGACTTTGGGCTAACTGACGCGGGAGTCAAAAGCGGAACAAAAGCTGTTTGGCATCTTTGCGCAGCGCAGCAACTTCCTTGAAGATGTTCGAAAAATTAAGCACAAAGCTTAACGAGCTGTGAGAGGCTTACGACAAGCATGAAGTTTGTCAAGATGGTAGCCAGCCAGCGCACGAAGAGCAATGCGCGCCATGTTTTTCACAATAGAGTCAGCTATGATTGATTCGAAAATAATGCCAAGCGTGCAGCAATATCAGCGCGAACGTGGCATATACGGTTGTTGGTAGTTGATTTGCTGCATTCAATGGGGCTGTGGATCGAGAGTGGATGCATTGGCTGGACATTCTGGAGCTCGTCCGTTGATTTACCCGCACATTCTTAGCTGCAGGCAACCTTCGTCAAGAGCAAAGCACACGTCGATTTCAGAGAATGCAAATGTGTATTATTTGGCAAGATCGATATCTACCAGCTACTTCGACGTCACAATCAGATCATACCGATAGAAATGCTGGAGAAAGTAGGGGTTGCGTCTTGTCTTCAGAGAGCTTAACAAGCGAAGGTTTATTAAAACCAGACGTTTTTTCTTGCGTCCGCATCGCCAAAGCTTCCTCAAGAGCGAGGGTCATTTCTCCGTTCGAGATACTGCTCGTACACGCGCTTCATCTTCTCGATAGAAAGCTTCGATTTGTGTGGTGTGTCTTGTCCAAGGGTGAAAGCGACCTCCTTTGGATTGGTTTGATGCTCCATCCACATCGTTGTATATGTCTCGAGTTGAGTTTCAAGCCACCAATTTGCATACTCGTTGTAGCAGATGATTTTCTTGCTTACAGAAGAGTACGAATCCGCTTTTGGTTTCAATTTGCTCAGCAAAATGATGCTGATTTCGTCCGCTAGAGAAAAGTCCGGTTTCTGTAGTAAGTTGTCTTTCAGCAAAGCAATGCTGACTTCGTCCGCTGGAGTAAGCTGCCATTCCTCTAGTGAGTCGAGTTTCATGAAAGTTAAGACCTCCCCTGGTGTCATTTTGTGCTGCTTCGATATCTCCACAACTTCCTCAGGGTGAGTGTCGACAAACCAATCGACAAATTTGTAATATAGCTTGACATTATCATCCGAGCTGCTCGAAAGATCCAGATTCAACGAGACACGGACATCTTCAGGTGTCTTTCTTGTTAGCTTCCACCCATTCAAAGTGTAGTCCCGAGTATACCAGCTTGAATACACTAGTTTCAATAGTTTGATCTCATCGTTAGAGAGTGAAGCTTTCATTTTCGATGGTAATTTCAATAGGTTTTCGACAGCTTGCGGCTTTAGTCCTTCCTTCAACCACGTCTTCAATTTTTCAATGTGGGCAGGATTTACGCTGGTGAGTCTTTGGTACTCTTGAGAATACTGCTCCGCCATCAAACCTTCCATGTTCTCGTCCAGTAGAGTCTTCTGAACATCAAATGAACGATACCCTTCAGCTAACCACGTGCTGTACCTTGAGCGCACATGAAGTTTAAAAGCTTCATACGTGTCTTTGTAGTCTTGGTAGACATTGCGCAACGGATTTTTATAGTGGGGAGATCCAAGTAGTTGAAAGACTTCGCTCGGTTCCTTACTCTCACGCCACCAATCCGACGCCTTTCCCTGCATCTGTACGAACGTTTCAAGGTCGGCCTTTGTTGCCTTTCCTGGATGCAACCACGGCTTCAACCTTACCAGGTTACCAGAATACCCTTTGTACAAAGTTTTGTAGTCCTCGTGATATATGTCCGCCAGCTGTTCTTGTCCCGGAAACACTTTCTCCAATTTTGTCCGAGCATCTTCTGGTCGAATACCTTTACTGTACCATTTAGCTTGCATCGAGCGCATGCTATCTTCACGATAGTTATACGCCTGCTTGTAACCAATATCGAACTTGTAAAATGGTGAACTACGGTAAGGCTCTTGAAGCTGCAGACTGACTACGTCCGGGTCCTCACGTCTCTTCAACCACTCCATCAGCTTTTTCATTAGCTCGACGTCACGTTCGTGATGCACATCTTTGACCGCTTGCTTCAAGATTTCCGTCGTGTCGGCTTGGAATTGCTTTCGTCGTTTCAAAATTTGCTCGGCTTTGGCTGTAGAACCATTATCCTGAATCCCACGCCGCAATTTCTCCATTACCTCGCTGCGGGAGATGCTTTTGCCTTTTCTCATAGCTTCGGCTGAGAGCGTCTTCGTAAGGCTTGTTTCCGCAACGGCATTGGACGTGGAAGCGCGCAGAAGGTCTCCTGCAACGTTTGCTTGGCCTGCGTACAGGGCAGCAGGAAGGTGGAGTGCGTGAGGCGGGCGAGGTGCGCGAGGCAGGCGAGCCATCCTCTCTTCGCTCTTCTTAAACGCAGTGCTATCAGCCGGCGATATCTGCATCTCGGAGCTAGTAGCATGTAATGCCGACAAATTTTTGTCATCGTTCGAATCAGCATTTTCAGCAGGTATTTCGTATCCCATGGTCGAAATCAAGGCCAAATAGGCAATGATTTTTGTGGTTGTCGTCAGCATAGCTTGAGTGATGAAAGGTGAATAACACAGTGAGAGATTGGGAACGGATCACTCCTACCGTGCCATACTAAAACGAAGTCTATGGGATCTGTACGTTCCAAGATGTGTGGGCTTTGAAGCTGTGCGCACAGCAGAGCTTAGGGTTCAAAGTCTGATCGACATTGCACTGCGCGTGTACGTCAAGTATGCTAAGACACGACAGCGCAGAAGCGACGAGAGTCGTCTGTGTGGCAAAAACCGTTGATCAGCAACGTGTAATACCAAGAATCCGCATCATATGTGCACTGACGACGTAGGACACACATCTCTACGCTACCATCCATCAATATAACCAACAATAATTTGCTCGCGACATTACAGACGAGACGGTCGGCAGCCATGATTGCACTCGCACGACACAAAGGAAAGCTGACTTTGTTGAGACACGTTGAGGTTTTATATGTCTGAACCCATGGTTTTTTCATCCACGTCTATTTTAGTGATCCCAGATGTTTGAGAATCTTAATCGATGCGGCAATCTTTTGCCCTCAGTTACATGCACTGACGATACTGAAGATTAGTGCATTCGAAAAGAAACATGTAGCCGAGGGTGTTTCTACTGACGTGCACTCGGACGGCCGTGACCAGCTTCCTATTGCAGTCTGTCACTGGAGAATCCGTTGCTCGTGCAGTCCAATGGTTCGGCTCGTGCATCTCTGGAGGTATTGGACACTGATGTGCTGGCCTCCGTGCAGCTGAAGGTGGTTGCTCCTGCACGCGAAGCTCTGAGAATTTGCGTCGTTCAAGCTGCCGTCTCTTGTTGTCCCTCCTTTGGTCAAACTCTTCAGTAAGATCGTGGAGGAGCTGAACCATCACAGCTCATGATGCCTCTGCACGCCGAGCTAGAGTAGTACCATGTCGTCCATCAGTAACGACATGATGGTGGTTAAGTCCAGCGACAACCTTCCGGGTATCATTTCCATAGCCATCTACGCGGCACTCAATGACACGGCCGTTCTGTTCGCAAGACTCATGACTGCGGAGAGTGAAGCGAAGACCATCGAGGCGTACACAGACCCTGCGGCTGGACAGCTCATACCCCGCCCCTGCTAGTAGCCAAACACGATACATTCTAAGCACATAACCTCATCCACTACACCAAGGAATTTCTCCCTACTCGCCTCAGGCAAGAAGCTTGAGCTGCTCGACGACATTAGAAATTTGAGTCATCGCAGAGAAGAATTTAACACGGAATCGAGAAAGTCTGTGACCTCACTGGAAACCCTCAACTCAAAAGTGAGTAGATGGTGGTCACTGGCGTGATGATAAGTAGATTTCAAAGCGCCTTTTAACTTTACGAAAAAGAAGAAGTAGAACTTCATAAAGTGTCTATCATGACAAGACTGTAATTGTTTAGTATGTGATCAGTATATGTGATGGTCAAAATGGAAAGTGGGTATATTGGAAGAACGGACCCACTCGAGTAAATTGAGGTCACTGGTGTTTGACGTGTCTAACTAGCCTACACATTTTATGACTACGGATGTAAGAGGAACGAGCCACCTCCGTTACAGAGACAGTTGTGATGGTGGAAGCGCTGCAGATGAGACTTTTTCACGCCCGACTGTACCAAGTGAAGTGAGAAGTTGATGATGTGAACACGCCAAACGATATGGCGCATTGCGTTCGAGTACTTCGGAAAGCTTCAGAGCGCGGTCAAGAAGAGGATAAAGAGGTGCTGAACGAGAAGGGAGTTCCTTGTATCCACGACGTCCACGCTAGGCACGAGGAGCACATCAAGACTAATGTATCCACACTAGCCGGTTCTTACTCGTGCATAAAGGAGCGACAACTGGAATCTGTCGGGCGAGCATGCGGCGCTTATACGCACTTTGGAGCAGTGCAAGCGACATCGGAAGGAACGACTTCACATCCAGAAGATGATGCGAGGACCTCAGATGGAGAGTGAGTTTTGCCGGTAAATCGTAATCAGAGCAGTAGCATTCACCCTCGTCAACCACGACGAGATGGCGCCAAGAAAGAGCGAAAATGACTACAACGTTTCCAAAGTGAATCGTTGCTATGCTTGTGAACCAAAAGCAGTCGTCTCTGTTCGTACCAAGCAACGAGGATACAGCAAGTCAGTCTTGCTGTTCTTATTAAAGAAAGAGACGTTGGTAGGAACAAAGCACGCACGTAGAATTAATTGTAGACACGAGAAAGTGTCTGTTCGAGCAGCGTAAGATACTCAGCCTGATTGAGGTTAGAACTTGGGTGGAAAGTGCACTATGAGCAGTCTTTGATGCGTAGGTCGCGCCATCGACATCGGCAAGGATCGAAGCGAAAGAAAGAAAATTGTCCGCACTGGACACTGGACACGCAGGCGTCGTAACGACCGTAATATCGTGTAAGTGATTGCCGCCATGAGGTTGTGGCCAGTTGCTTTGGAGATTCGAATGATGGTAAGAAGATGCGGCATATAGAGCACAAAAAGACCATTTCATCGATGCTGTCGCTCAAGATTGCAAGCTACACTAGCGGTTGCAGTACTTCTGGAGTAACGCAAAATTCTTGCTACAATTCTGTGCGGAGTTCTCTCGTGTGGTGGTCATGCGATAGCAAAGCGCATTGCTCCGATAGTGAGTAGAAGACAGAGAGCGGAGTCGGTGCAAAGCCGTCACAGGACATGCATCGCGTCCAGTGATAGGGTTGAAGCAGGTGTTGCAGAAGCGCACAATGGGGTCTCGATGAACGAGCTCACACGCAGTGCCTTCGTCGATTCGTCATTCTGAGCAATGCCGAAGCAGAGAAGCGCAAAGGTCTGCTATTGAGGTGAAATAAAATGTATGGACGCGACTAGCATGCTGACGGTGTGTCCGCGTAGATCGTCGTGCTCAAGTCGGACGTGGAGTCAATTTCGGTGAGGCCGTCCAGCTTGCTATGGTATTGAGTACTTGTCGAGAATTGCACGGTTGAAACTTGCCAAGGACGTCTTGACGACAATGTCCCGTCACCCTATACAGAGCTGTGCAATGAACACGTTCATGACCTGGTGCAGTAGCAACAGCTGCTGGGTAGAGCTCAGCCATGAGAATTGAGCGTTCTGAATTGAAACTTGTCAGTCAAATTGATGCGAAGAGTGTAGTGGTGAGAGAAGTCACTCAGTCAATTAGCTAATGACATTACATACTGCTGCTAAGCTCCATTTATGAAACAGCGTGATAGACCGCATGTTGTAGATTGTCCATAGTCTGGATTATACAGACTTGCTTGTCATGGATCGTCAAACACGATCGAGGTGGTCCCCATAAGGCGTCACTTGTGTTTTTTCACTCGACACGTTGAAATGGGTCTCACAATCAACAGAGCAAAGCAGCAGCACGATGAACCACGTCGCAACTATCGATCATGGACGTTGTGGAGACTTGCGGCAACCGCTATTGTCGGCGCTTTACTTGTAGTGGCTCAGACGACCAACTACACCCACCACTTTCACGTACACCTTGCCAAGCATCGCATTCTTCGCAATTTGCAAGAAAAACCAGCACTGCGACTCACTTTTGAGCTCAAGCACAAGGCCATGCGCGTCCATGGCGCCACGACATTTGACGTTGTCGTGACGCCTACACCACAACGCTCGCCCGACGACACAAGTATGGTGTACAATGGAATGGCGTCGTTTGAGAAGGATGGAGACCTGCACGAGTATTCTCTCATCAATGGCACAACGTACTACACATGGCGTTCGAACAGTGAGCCAACGTCGGGCGTTGAATCGAGATGTCTTCCTTCAGGCACCGTTCCGCCTATTCAGGACATCTTGAATGCCATCCAGACTGCTACCACAACAATCCAGTCAAGCGACAAATGCCCAGCCGGGTCTGCTATGGTGTTTCAATTTGCTGGGGATGATTTTATCCTGTGCTCGCCTCAATCAAGTTTGTCGCGGCTGGACGACGGCTTTCAGATTCATGGCAAGCACCTGAATATCGACGTCAAGTACGAGCAGTCTGCACCGAGTATTGTCGCGCCACGGGTTTCATCTGAACAACTGAGGTCATGTGGACAGGTTCCGTTTGGTGCTCGATTTACCCCATCGCTGCCGGCGTTGCTGACTCGGTCGTTTTCGGAATGGAGGTCCCGAGCTCTGCGCGAAGAGGCAGAAGAGTTCGACTTTCTTGAAGATGCTTGGGATCTTGTCACCGGTGATGACGACAAATGTGGCTGCAAGGGCCGTAAGCGAGTTTGCGTGTTTATTGCTGGGTTGAGCTCATTCCGCGATCACGGTATGACCGATTACGACCCTGGGAAATACTTTGGAGACGATCATGAGGAGCATGCACCGTGCTGTCTAAGCAAGAAATTTATTACCTTGGCCACGAAAACAAACCGCTGGAACGATCCTGTGTTCCAAAAGCGTTTGGCTGATCTGTTGTTGCAAGCAAGCGGTACGAGCGATATAGCTACAGGCATTGTTAAAGACACGATTATTATCGCCCATTCGATGGGTAATCTCGCGCTGTCGGCAGCCATTGCCGCCAAAAAGGTGACCCTGGACTCATCCACATCGTGGGTAGGTACGAGTGCCCCCATGGGCGGGAGCATGGGCTCAAACTACATTCAGGAGTCGTGTGGTGGAAATCTAGGCGACTTTGTGGCTAGCGTCATTGATTTATTAGGCAATTGCCCAGTAAACATTGGTGAGACGGCGCTTGCCTTTCAGAACACGAGTTGCTCAACGAAGGAGTTGAACGAGGCGTACGCCGCGGCACAAGCTGCTTATGCTGCTAATGTGAATTTTGTCCTTTGTAGTGATAGTGCTGTGGGCTTGGCAACTTTACGAACGGCAATTTATGCTCTTGCTGGTGAGGTTGTGCCGCACAGTTCTCGTAAGAATGATGGTATTGTGGAGTTTCCAAGCTGCGCGATGGGCATACCACACGAAAAGTTTGGGTCGAAATACACCGACACGCATTACAAGGCTCAGCTGAATCACGTGGATACGTCGTTTCGGTATGGCGATGGCCTCTTTGGCGACTCAAGGAAACCTCACAAATGGCTCGAGTGCATTTTGTAGCTTGGTCTTTGTTGTCAGCAGACCTACAGAAGTGACAATTCGATAACGATTTTGTAGGAAGACAAGTGTCGACAAACGTGCTCTGTTCGCCTCCGCGTCTTTGACCGTGTACCTACCTCGTGAACAGCACCAGTATAATGATGACTGCGTTCATATCGCGGTCTCGATGGGCGTGGAACGGTACATGAGGCGCAATGACGAAATTTGGCACGTATTCTGGACGAGCATAGGACCCTCACAAGACTTCTTGTCGGCTTTCTTCTTGCATTCTGTCTTTGGCTCCACCGTTGCCTAGTTTCAAACTGAGAGGCTTCGACGGCGTGGCGCATCACCTTTCGTCAATTTGGCTGGAATGACTTTGTTGATGGCGATACGCCCGACAGATTCCAGTTGTAGCCCTCGACTCGCTCCTCTATACACAGGCAAGAACCGGCTACTGCAGATGCATTGGTCTCGATGTGCTTCTTCGTGGACGTGTGGATATGAGGAAGTGCACGGACTCCTCTTTTCGTTTCTTAACTGTGCAACGAATCTCCCAGCACCAAACATCGTATCTGCGGTTTGGCCACGAAGAGAAGCGCGAGCTGTAAGTCATCTCCCTACTTGACTGATCTCAATCGTGGTCACATCGCGTCAAATCATGACAACGCACTGGTTGTATGCGGCGATAGCCACGATTAGTGGCAGGTTATCCATGCCATAAGGCATCAGATTGTTTAGTACAAACCTTACACACAAAAGTCACAAAACCCTCGTTCCGAAATGTCGATTCTGTTAGTGAGATAGCGTCTTTAAACGTGCTTACTGCTGCATCTACTGTGGCACGTGAATGATAGCAGATTGAAGGACCGTATCGACAAGCTCTTCATACTTGTCCTTGGTGAGTAGCTCCATTTCTACTTGGTTGAATGCAGCCACATAATTGTATTTGACATACCCCAGCCTTCGATATAAAGCGACGCGTAAGAACCACAAACCGATACATGCGAGGCAGACGAAGTGCGACTTACTTCTCAAAGAGCTGAAGCGAAGCGTTGTTTGTTTCGATGATCTTGCAGAAGAATCGAGTCACACTAAGCTTTGCCGTCGCTGCATGATCCAAACACTAAATGTCAGATCCAAGAAGAGCGATCCCTTCACAGCGTCTATACCATAAGCCATCATGAGCTTTACTGCTTCCTCTGCGAAGCCTTTGCGGCGATACTTTTCTTCTGCAATCATAATTTCGATCTCACACGCCTGAGGATCATCATGGTCGTTGAAGAACAAGTTGACGTCTCCAGCCATACCTGCCATCATCTTGTACTCAGTCTATTGCGTTTCACTTCTAGTATCAACTTACGGTCAATGGCACTCTCGTCGACGTAAGACGCCCACGGCTCGCCATCACTCTCAGCGTTCGACAAGACAATGAAGGTGCACTCTATGATATCAATACAACCAACGAATCAGTCAGAAGTTCTCATCATGAGTCTTGACGTTTCCTGCGTCTCGTACTTGTGGCGTCTTCTCTCCACGACTTTTGCATCTCGAGCTCCTCTTCAATCGACAATGGCTCCGACGCCGTCATCGCTGCGCACAAAACGAGCCACAAATGACAGTGACAGTTCAGTTGTTAGTACCGGTAGTTTTGCAGCTTCAGGCTGGAAAAATGCAGTGCAATGTTTGTACCTTGCAGCCACGGGTCCTTCATCCAGTTGTGGTACTTGGATACGTGCTCCTTCTCGTATGGAACGAGCGTCACGCGTTGACCGGTCTTCGCCAGCCAATAAGCAAATTACAGCATTCATCACACCAGTGAGACAGTAGCTACTAGTGATACATTAACGTCGTTAACGAGAACGTAGTGTACAATTACGACGCCAGCGTTGGCCTTCATCGTCACGTTACTTGATTGACGTTGCGTCTATATTCATGTGGTGCACATCATTTCGAAAACAGTTTATTCAAGAAACAGTGACAGAATATCATCTAATATATACAAAAATTACCAAGAGCTACTTTGGTCGCCACAAGTCTCCACGACTACAGTAACTCTAGATATAAGAGTCATCGAGTCTACCACCTCTTACAACTTTCTTCCACTTGTTTATGTTCACTACTTAGCATGTGCGTTCTCTGTCATACTATGCATCAGTCACTCATAAGCACTTTGTTCGTATTCTGAGGTGGTACTCACCAATTTGGTCATCAAACTAGGTTGTCACGTTCAATTTACATGGCTGAGAATTGGTTAAAGGCGTATCATATTCTTGAGGTGCGACGTGAATTGAGAAAGTGAATTAGCAAGAGAAACATTGTCGACTTCCAGTGCTTCCACTAAGCGAAAAGAGAAAACGACAAGACATGAAGACGCATGGCGTTACAGGCGCAACACGACACTTATCTCGAGAGGATGCAAAGGTCGCATCGATCAACTCACACACGCAACCGGCAGTGACTTCGGTCATCCCAGCGAGTACAGTCCAAGTGTATGTGTGCGACTATAACGGCGTCGCCATTCCAGTAAAAGTTCTAGTCGGAACAACTTTGGTGGAATTGGTGATTGCGGCATTTCAACTTTCAATATTCGAGAAAAGAGCTTTTCTTGGCTTTGAAGATGGCAACTTGTTGATGGATCGGCCTGTGACGGCAGCTGATGCGGCTACATGGACGGCCGACAAACCACTCAGATTGAAGTACAAGGTGAGAACTAGCAACCAAAACAGCACTGGTGCAATGTATATATTGACGTCGTATGTATTGTGGATAGAGAGATGATTCAAGCCTGATCTTGTGAATGACGCAGAGACTGGGCTGGAAGAAGAAGGCGTCAAGTTTCGCAGACAGACACAACGGATGGATATGAATTGGTGGTACCTTATGAGTGTTAGGACAAATTTGAACGTATCCATGAGTATCAAACACGGTTTTTCTATATTCTCCATCTAGCCCGAGTCCTAGCTCTTCGACTATGATTGGTGGATGATTCTTAGCTAGTCGCGTGGCGAGCCCAAAGGGGAGTGTATGGCTGATGTATGAGCATCATCCATCCACTCTTCCAATTGCACCGCCAGACGCACAAGAACATCTACGGCTCCATAAACTACAGCGTGATGGATATCTAAACACAGCACAAGCTACGGAGACGCAAGTCTAATGGCATGATCATCGAAAACGCTTTCAAGCAGGGCAAGGAGTAAACCAGTGTCCCGTGTCGGTTAAACACCATCTGTGATGACCCTCTCTAACCGGCCGATGATAAAAGAAGAGAGAAAATGAAGAAACAGGCCCGCCCGGACTGAGCGTGTGTTCCCGCAACCTCAGGGTCGTAACAAGCGCGATATCGTGCAAGTGACGTCGAAGGAGTAACACCACATGGCTAGCTTCGAGCGATATACTGCTTGGAATGAGGGCTTGAAGATACGGTACTCTTAGTCCGGAGAATTTTTTGCAGAAATGCCGTCGTACAATGCCGCGAGCTACACGGAGTGCTTGGAGCTACTGCAGTACTTCTGGAGCAATGTGACGTTCCTGCTGAATATCAGCGCAGAGCGGCCATTTCTCAAGTAGAAGCTCTATCAAAAGCGTATGGCCTTGTGTGGCGGTCGATGCGATCGCGAAGCGCATTGTTCCGACGGTGGATATGACGATGTGTGTGGCGTACGGGGACTAGAGTAAATGCGATGGTCATGGAACCCTTTAGACTGTAACGAAAGTAAAGTCTGGATATGAGAAAGTATCCATGCAGGAAGTCTTGGATGTGACAATTTCACAGTACGAACATATGTCTGTGGGTTCTATCATTTATGGGTTTTATCCCCCACTTCAGATTCCGTGGCTGGATTCTGACAAACGTTTAACTGCGTCAAAATGAGCACAACGAATGCAGCGCAGTTTCTGGAAGTTCTGCAAGTCCTCATCCGTCATGACTGGGTCCAGGTGCTACTCCATTCTCGCCTCATTGAATGCGCTTCCCTTTACTTGTACATTGACGTTCATATGCGGTATAACTGGCAGATAGATTCAGTGGATGTCGTCGCTGCTGTCAATAAAACTTTACGATCGCTAGTGGAGCGTCACAAACTGCGGCGACTAGCAGTTCGACTTCGTGGCTTTCCTGTCAAATTGAGATTCCGGTGTGTGATGTCGTACTTAATTGGTGGATGCGTTTACTGGGTTTTACGTCGTCCCTTATGGAAGAGCTTGGCTGCAAGCTGGAGACGTCAAGACGTTGATGCAGGAAATACCAGACCACAAAAGCAGTCGTGAATTGTATCTGGAGGTGAGAGTAAAGTGCTTCATTATGTTGTCAAACCAAAGACTGATGAAGTGGGTTTTTTGTAGGCAGCTGGTATTGACACTTTAGAGGACAAGACAGCGCTCGAGACGACAGGCATCGAAGGAGAAATTGGCAGAGACATTGAGCGCACTTTTCCTGCCAATCCCTTCTTTTCGCAGACAGGTTTGTGAGTGTGGTTTGAGTATCAGTGGATATGAGTAGAAGGGTGTGAGTGATGGGATTTCTTACTGTTAGATGACGGACGACGTTTGCTTGGAAATGTTCTCAAGGCACTTGCTGTGTATGCAAATGATATTGGATATTGCCAGGTGCATTGAGTGTTGACAATCCGGTACTAGCAACTCAAGCTGACGATCAAGTTGTGGTATGCAGGGAATGAATTATGTGGTCGCTGCGCTCCTTCTCATGATGAGAGATGCTCAAAAGGTTACGGACTTGGATCTCAATGGACTTTCGATTCAAGAAGCGGCTTTTTGGATAACGCTATCGCTGATTCGACGTAAAGGAATGGCGGACCTGTGGAAACACAAGATGCCAGGGTTCGCTCATGGATACCTTGAGCAAGAATTGTTTTGAGGATTGTTAAAAGTATCGCTGTTACTTTGTTCACAGGTTGTCGCGGTGCATTCATCTTTTCCAGCAGCTTCTACGACTTCACTTTTACGATTTATCGACGCATTTTCGACATATTGGAATGCATTCCAGTATCTTAGTCACCCAGGTACTCTCAAATTCTGAGGATTGATATCGATGCATTGAAGATTGTGCTGACAAGAATGTCACTTTGTTTCTTGGCTGTATAGTGGTTTGTGACAGCTTTCGCTCGTGTGCTATCCACCCAAGTGCTTCTTCGAGTCTGGGATCTCTTTTTGATGGATGGATGGAAAGCGGTTTATCGAGTCGCCCTCGCCATCATCGAAGAGTTGCGACCAAAGCTTTTGACAATGGTAACCTGAGAGTGCAATGCTGGACAGACGAGCATTGTATCGCAGAACTGTAAGGTCACTAAATCTTGATGTTTGCGTGTTCATAATGGCAGGATGTGGAGCAGTGCAGTGAGTTTTTGCGCAAGAACCCTAAACTTGGTCTGGAAGAAGCGTTTAGTCCTGAGCAATTGGTGACGTGCGCTTTGAAGTACAAAATCACGCGCTCGGGTCTGAAACAATTGGAAGAAGAACGACATCTCGAGGTAAGACTGTGTAGTCAAGACAACGACTAAGGTTTGTGACAAGCAGTGTCGTTATTTAACGCGCGATGTGCATTGTCAGTATCTCCGTCTTCGGCTGCAGCAAACGCCGCTTTCTGAAGAACATCGTATCTTGTTCCCTACACTTGAGCATGAGGGCGACGTCGATGCACAGCGAAAGTCTCTCGAGCTGATTCGCTCCAAGTTACAGCGCTTTGACACGGATGTAGCAAGCGATACAGTTTTTCTGCAACACAAAATCGAGGCGGCTGAGAAAGCGCAAGCTCAGGCAATGTCAGTTCGTTATGCCATTGCGTACGAGTTATCCGAGACTGCGATTGAATTGAACGAGCGCATCGAGATCAAAAGGTGTTTGCGAGCAAAGTTCCGCAAGCTTCTGGCAAAAGCAATCACCGAAGCCACGACAACATCCACGAGCTCTTCGGGCTCAAGTTTCATATCTCGGATCAACCCCATGGTATTTATCAACGAACGAATGGCTAGTTGCTTCGAGCGTCTACCTCTGCTTTCAAGTTTCATTGATACCGGAGGCAAACTTCATGAAGATGACGACGACACCGACGACGAAGAGGATGAGGAAGTACAACAAAAGCTAAAGCACCTTGACGTCCTCGTTCCACGGTTAGCAGTAGAATTGCGACTGGTACAGCGCTCGTTGGCCTACAACCGGCGCTTTCTGCGTCCACTGCTACAACGAACACAGCAGCTTCAGCGTGACGCTCAGCTTGCGCGTGTGGAAGTGGAGGAAGCGCAAGTGTTCAAAGACCGATTAGCCGACCAGTTGCTGCAAATTATACTGACAAGCGAGAAGCTGAAAAACGAACAAATGCAGCAGCTTTTTGCTGAGGTCGATAGTAGCTGATGCAAAGCTTGCAATAGCCACAAGCAGCACAAATGGCTCTAATCGATAAATGTTGAAAGAATCTACTGTATTACTACCGGGTGAGGAAGCAGACACGCGCTGCAGTTAAGAGACTTCACAAGCCCTTCCTTGGCATTAAGCGAGCGTCTCTCCATTTCGGCGTGCTTGATCCCCTTCTGTTGGTTGTCCGGAGATTGTCACTCTCGAGCTAGACTCTCTCCTAGAGAAAGAGGCTTATTTGTCCTCCGTCACGACGTCGGCATCAGCATCGGTGTCAGCGTCAGCACTAGCCTCAGCATCAGCGTCAGCATCCACATTGGCATCCGTGTCGGCATCCACATCCGCATCCGCGTCAGTCTCCGCAGCAAGCTCAGCAGCAACGGGAGGTGCCATGCCTGGACCCCACGACGGAAGCTCAACAGCGACACCGCCAAGTGATGGAAAGGCATCCGTATCACTGGTGTTTAATTTCTTGTTCTTGTTGCTCTTCTTGTTCGAGGATGCAGCCTTGGCTGGAGAAGCGGGCTCGACAGCAGCTTCTGCAGGCTTTTCTGTGTTCAGACGCGACGTCTGCTCGCTGAACCAAACCTTCTTGTCTTTCACAGCAGCCACCGATTCGGGGACGTTATCCGCTGTAGTCGGTGGCAGCAAGCCGATGGTGCTATAAGCCTCCAGCTGTGCAAGCGGCAGGGCCAGCTTGGTAGGCTTCTTGGTCTTCTTGCCTTGACGTCCCTTCTTTCCCTTTTTGCCTCCACCCAAAATCATAAAATCCTCCTCCTTGCGCTGCAGAGGCTTCATGCCATCAAGCTCAACGGTGACAGAAGACGTTTCCGTAGTCTTCGTCTCCACGTCCTTGAGCTCCTTAGCGTAGTTTTTCTCCATGAAAGTCACAAGAGCATCGCAGAGATCTAACTCATTCTGGTACGGATGAATCTTGGCCATTTCCTTTTCATAGTCGGCAAGTTTGGCCTCATACTCAGCCTTGCGGTTCTCTTCCTCCTTTTGCCGTTCGAGTTCCTTTTTCTTGCGCACGAGACGAATGTTATTGAAGTACTTATCGTTGGCCTCCTTAAACTCCTTTCGGAGTGCCTTGAGGGCCGTATACTTCTCATCCAGCTGTTCCTTGATCTCTTTGCGCTCTTTAGCAAGTACAGGAAATTGATCCTTTTTGTTTTCCTCCTCGTTGAGACGGTAGAGCTCATCGAGCGCCTGCTTCTGCGCGTTGAGCTTCTCTTGCACCACGTCAATCTCCTCATTCTTCTTGGCCTGTAGGGCACGCATCTCCTTAATGGTCTCGTTTTGCTTGTCCACGACACCTTGATCACCGGTAAAAGTGCAGACCTGGAGCTTCTGAGCCTGCAGCTGCTCAATCTCCTTGATCACACGCTTCTCCTCATTAAGAGACATGGAGCTCGTCTCTTGCTTGTGTTTAAGAGCAGCAATAGCCTTCTCAAACTCTTCTTCCGACCCAAACTTGAGGTTCGAGCGCATGTTGCGCTGCTGCTTGACGGTCGAGTCCTTTTCGTCGCGCGATTGGCGCAAACGTGCCGTGATCTGGTTGCGCTGTTGAATCAGATTGTCCTTCTCACTACGCAGCGACGCAAACTTGGCCTTGGCCTCCTGGATTTGGCCACCATAGCCGCCGCGGTTCAGCTTGAGCGCGTCAAGCTCCATGTGGATCACATTCGTGCGCGCCTGCAGCTTTTTAATGGCATTCTCCAATACGGAGATCTCAGCCTCGTGTTTGGCCTTGTCGGGTTTGGGCAGACGCTCAATCACGTCCGGGATCTCGAGCTCCTTCACGGCAACAGTGGTAGCTTCTTCACCACTCATCTTGTGCTTGGCAGGGGAATCTCTCGCTTTTTTGACACGTGGGAGACGTTCGCGGCAAAAGATTTTATAAGTAATTTTGAAGGGAAGACTGGTTTCAAGTATTAGTCAGGATAGCATCGGTATAGTATCCAAAAAGTCTCGTGTTAGCTTTATCTTGTCATTATTATAGCAGCTACGGAAATGTCAACTCCTATAATATCCAGGACTTCCAGGATGGATACTTTCTCATGTGCATGCACGATTTTATTCTGAAGAGTACGCCACGCACGACTTCGGAACAATGCGCTTTGCGATCGATGCATTTCCGGAAGAACTTACACTCGAGAAATGGTCGCTCTGTGCTGAAATTCAGCAAGAATGTCACGTTGCTTCACAAGTACTGCAGTCGCTCCAGGTACTTCGTGTAGCTCGCAGTCTTGAACGAATGCATTTCTGCAAGGATCTCTTCGAACTCAGGGCGTTTTTTAAGCCTTCTTTCCAAGCAGTAAATCGCTTTAAGCTAGCCACGTGACGGTACTTCGCCTGCACGATATCGTGCTCGTTACGACGCTTAGGTTGCGAGGATCGACGGACCAGACTAGGCGGTCCTTCCTCTTCGTCGGTCTACTTTCATAACACCATCCTTGCTGTGGATGCAAATCTTCTCTCACAGCAGCACACAGCGAGGCACCAGTGGACACGTAGAAGCGTTCTTGTCGATCTCTTCTCGTCCATCGTCTTTGGTCGACACACAGCAAAACTGACGCATAGTCCGTCGCTCGTTGCATGATTGGTAAAGAGGCGACTACTTCCTTTCCACCATCTCCACGAACTCGCTCTTTTTGGCATCACTATCTCGACGCATGGTCTCAAACTGAGAGATATCAAAGGCGCGGCGCATTACAGTTCACTTGTTCTCCTGAAACGATTCGCCGATAGCGATACGCTAAGGAGGTTCCTCTTGAAGCCTTCAACTTGCTTCTTGATGCGCGTAGAAACCATATAGAATAGTCGCATTAAGCTTGATGTGCACGCTCGTGTCCGTCATGGACACATGAAACAGCGAAAACGCTCGATCTCTCTTCTCGTTAGGCACTCCGCCATCCTCTTCTCAATCGCGCTCTGGAACTTCCACAAAAGTCGAACATAGAATGCCAAACCAATTTCTTAAATGCGGTCCGGCATCGGAATTCACTGCGCGCTCCAGTCAGTTCGATCTGGTGCAAGAATGCCTCGCATCTGCAACGCTCTCGTCACATCCGTCTCGTCGATACTTTTGCACGCACGCATAATCGCATTCACGAGGGTTTCTTTCTTCTTCGCTTGCTTCTTGGTGATATTGCTACCAAGCCCGCCAAATGTGATCAGCACGTAGAGTCGGAGGCGTTTCTCGAAGTGCTCGCGAATCATCACGCCGGCGTTGACCACCATCTGCTCACGAAGTTCGCTTTTGAGAGTAGAGTATACGGTGAGATTACAGACTTCCTCGAGTCTGTGTTGTGCTCTCTGTGACTGATACACACGGATGCTTTCCCACAAAACGGGATACTTCTCTGCAATGAGACGCGTCGGAGGAGTTGACGCCACGCCCGAGCAACAGTGGTCAAAGGAGGTCATGTCTGTTTAGTCGGGTAGCTGAAGACTGTTCTCCAGACATCGAAGTGTGTAAAGATCGACCAGATGTTAGGCTTTTATCTGGATAGATCGTGTTCAGGTGACACGGGACTGTGGAGTAGTCTTTGCCCTGCTTGAAAGCGTTCTCCAAGATGGTGCCAGCAGACTTGTGTCTCTACGACTTGCGCTCAATCTGTGTTTAGCGATATGTCATTGAGCCGTGGATGATCTTATGCTTGGTGGAAGAGTGGATGGATGTTCATGTATCAGCCAGCCTATGGGTTCGCAACGTGACAGGTTAAGAGCTATCCACCAATCACTGTCAAAGTGCGAGGACTCGGGTGTGTGGACGGTAGATGGAGAAAATCATGGATATGGAAAGTATCCACTAAGACAGACCTGGATATTCTCGGTGACATTTTCACTGCTCCCTATCGTAAAAATCTTTCCGTCTTCACCAATGGCAGGTGACAACACTTCACGTAAGTCGCGTCGGTCCGATGGCTTCTCTCGTCGACGTCGACGAGCCGACAGCGATGATAACGTATCATCTGCATCGCAAGACGTCGAAGGCCAGTCTGATGTTGATGTCATCCATGACTTTCGCTCAAAACGCGCATTAGAAACCGAACTAGTCGAGAGCAAACTCACACCGGAAGAGCGCGATCGATTACGCGACCGCGAGGAGCGTGACGCCTTTGCTGAGCGATTACGTCAGCGCGATGAGGACCGTACAAAGCGCAAGCGAAAGGCAGAAGAAATTGACGGCTCAGAGGATGCCAAAGGTCTCACAAGCGACGAGATCAAGCAGCTCGCGAAGCGAGGGACAGTCGAAGACGAACAGAGCTCTCTTGGTGACAAGTTGAAAAGACTGAGAGAGCTCAGTAGACAGGAATACCTCAAAAAGAGAGAGGAAAAGGAGCTAGAGCTGCTGGAATTTCAGCTGAAGGACGAGAATGTGCTCTTTGAAGAGACTCCTATCTCCAGGAAAGAACAGGAGCAGCTGGAGCTTAACAAGAGGATCCTCGAGACAGCAAAATCCAGGTCTAAGAAGGAGGAAGTGGAGGGGTATCAGATCCCTGATTCCTATGAAGAAGTTGACGATGAAGGCAATCGGATTCGTAAGAAAGAAGAGTTATTGACGAATAGATATGAAGAAGATGAAGTGTTCCATACTGAGCAAGAAGTATGGGAGGAGACGCAGGTTAAGATGGCTACTAGCACGTTTGGAGCCAAGGACAAACAAAGGAAGAAGAAAGAGGAAGAGGATGAGTTAGTATTCGATGATCAGATTGATTTTATTTCACAGCAGATGCTAGCAGGCCATCATGTGAGTGAAGAAGATGTTCAAGACGCAAGGAAAAAGATGGAAGAAGCTAAGCACATGAGTATGCAAGAAGGGAGGAAACAGCTGCCCGTGTATCCGTATCGAGAGTCGCTGCTTGAAGCAATTCGCAATTATCCCGTGGTTATCATCGAAGGAGAGACGGGGTCAGGTAAAACAACGCAGATCCCGCAGTATCTGCATGAAGTGGGGTACTCAGAGCTGGGTACTATTGGCTGTACGCAGCCTCGACGAGTTGCTGCGATGAGTGTGGCAGCGCGTGTGGCGCAAGAGATGGATGTCAAGCTGGGCAATGAAGTGGGTTATTCAATCCGTTTTGAGGACTGCACTAGCGACAAGACAGTGATCAAGTATATGACGGATGGTATGCTGCTGCGTGAGTTCTTGACCGAGCCTGATCTCAAGTCATACAGCGTCATGATTATTGATGAGGCACACGAACGCACTCTAAGTACCGATATATTGTTCGGTCTGATCAAGGATATTGCGCGGTTCCGAGACGACATCAAGATCATTGTGGCTAGTGCGACATTGGATGCAACCAAGTTCAGCGCTTACTTTGATGATGCTCCGATATTTAAGATTCCTGGTCGAATGTATCCTGTGGACATTCTGTACACCAAGGCCCCCGAAGCTGACTATCTGGATGCTGCTATCGTGACGGTGCTGCAGATCCACATTACTCAACCACTTGGAGACATTCTCGTGTTCTTCACAGGTCAAGAGGAGATCGAAGCAGCTGAAGAAATTTTGTTGCAGCGCACTCGCGGTCTTGGCTCTCGAATACGAGAGCTGCTGATTCGACCGATATACGCGACTTTGCCTTCAGAACGACAGGCACAAGTATTTGAACCAACACCAGAGGGGGCCCGCAAAGTAGTGTTGAGCACGAATATTGCCGAGACATCGCTCACTATCGCTGGCATCTGCTACGTAATCGATACGGGCTTCTGTAAGCAGACTAATTACAACACACAGACCGGTATGGAGTCTTTGCTGGTAGCTCCAGTCTCTCAAGCCATGGCTAATCAGCGTGCTGGTCGAGCAGGCCGTACGGCTCCGGGCAAATGCTTTCGTCTGTATACGGCGTGGTCGTACAAGAATGAGCTGGATGAGAATACTGTGCCTGAAATCCAGCGCACAAACCTTGCAAGCGTGGTTCTGCTCATGAAGTCGCTTGGAATCAACGATCTACTTCACTTTGACTTCATGGACCCACCACCGGAGAAGGCGCTGATTCGTTCACTCGAACAGCTTTATGCACTTGGTGCTCTGAATGGCTTGGGCGAACTAACAAAGTTAGGACGTCGTATGGCCGAGTTCCCACTCGACCCCATGATGTCGAAAGCGTTGCTCGCGTCAGAGAAGTTTGGTTGCGTCGAAGAAGTAATGACAGTTTGCGCCATGTTGAGTGTAAACAACTCGATCTTTTACCGGCCAAAGGACAAAGCAGTCCATGCTGACAATGCTCGACTGAACTTTGCACGAGGCGGTGGTGGTGATCACATCACGCTGATGAATGTGTATAACCAATGGGTCGAGACAAACTATTCCACTCAGTGGACATACGAAAACTTCGTCATTATGCGCTCGCTGAAGACTGCTCGTGACGTACGTGAGCAGCTTGAAGGTCTGTGTGATCGCGTGGAACTAGAGCGTACAAGCAACCGCAGCGACCACGAACCGATCCGTAAGGCCATATGCGCAGGCTACTTTTACAACACGGCCAAGCTGGACAGTTCTGGACACTACAAGACGGTGAAGAAAGCACAATCCGTGTACATCCACCCAAGCTCGTGCCTCATTAAGCTTGAAGAAGTTCCGCGTTGGGTCGTGTATCATGAACTGGCGTTTACAACAAAAGAGTACATGCGGAGTGTGATCCCAATCAAGTCGGAGTGGTTGATGGAACTTGCGCCGCATTATTACAAAACGAAGGAAGTCGAGGATGCACGCAACAAGAAGATGCCCAAGGCTGTTGGTCGAGCAGGGACTTGAGCTTTCTACTTGGGTGAAGACTATCTCGTGTCAACGATTGTTTCTACATGCGTAATGTCTTGTGCTCCTCGTACCTACGCGTTTCTGAAAGCATAGAGGCATCTTTGATCATGTGCCTTGCTCTTGAGCAGCTCCAGTATGCTAATGGCCGCATTCACGTTGTGGTCGCTCAAATCAATTAGCTGATCCAATAGCGTCCGTGACAAAGGTTTGATCGGTGTAGAATGCAACTTTCCATTTATCTTGCTCCACACTCGTCACCACCGCATAACCTCGTGACTGTGGTCAAGATCTACAGCAATCTCACAGCCAAGCTTACCTTATATCATTACTTACTTGAAGTCTTTTACGTTAATTCCCACGATGCAGACACGCTCATGCCTCGCGTATGGACAAATTCTAATGTGTTTGTGAGTATCAACATGGTCACACCAGGGGCTGCCAAATCTTTCTTGTATAATTATTACGTCACTAAGTGTACATGAAGACTGAAAAACGTGATGAAATAGGTCAAGCAAAACCGGAAAAGATCAATTAATCTGAATACATATTACCGCATGATTCGACATTTCTTATAAATTGGATATCTCTTCGCTCAGGATCTTTTTTAGAATGTCATGCCATGAAATATCGTTGTCGTTCAAGTATTGCTGTAGATGTCGATTTCGAGCGACCACTGTGGCGACTCATCCGCCGCGTCTTTCATGACAAGAATTGAGAAAGTGAATTGTGAGCAAGAGAAACATTGTCGACTTCCAGTGCTTCCACTAAGCGAAAAGAGAAAACGACAAGATATGAAGTCGCATGGCGTTACAGGCGCAACATGACTCGTATCTCGAGAGAATGCAAAAGTCGCATTGATCAGCCCACACACGCAACCGGCAGTGACTTCGGTCATCCCAGCGAGTACAGTCCAAGTGTATCAGTGCGACTATAACGGCGTCGCCATTCCAGTGAAAGTTCTAGTCGGAACAACTTTGGCAAAATTGGTAATTGCGGCATTTCAACTTTCAATATTCGAGAAAAGAGCTTTTCTTGGCTTTGAAGATGGCAACTTGTTGATGGATCGGCCTGTGACGGCAGCTGATGCGGCTACATGGACGGCCGACAAACCACTCAGACTGAAGTACAAGTTGAGAACAAGCAACCAAAACAGCACTGGTGCAATGTATATATTGACGTCGTATGTATTGTGGATAGAGAGATGATTCATGCCTGATCTTGTGAATGACGCAAAGACTGGGCTGGAAGAAGAAGACGTCAAGTTTTGCAGACAGACACAACGAATGGATTATTACTCTTGTCGGTGCTGCAAATGCTGGCTACACGACTTATATGATGATTGTTCGCAGTGCTGACATCAGTGTAATAGTAGTGTTCGCAAGCGTAGATGCTTCGGCTCTGCCTTCTACACTTCAAGCATTCAATTAGCTTATACATTCTGTCGACCATTTGCCTGATTCAAAGTCCTTAGTTGGCTCCTTAACGTAAAACTGTGAGCAACCTCTTCACTACAAGAGCACTAAGAGATTCCATGACTGTCGTCATTCAGCGTCACGCTGTCATGCTTTACGGAATCCTCGAGCGTGCGAAAGACGAGCACACAACTGTCGATCTATTCAAACTCTTGAATCGATTCACAATCGAAGCCTTCGCAGAAATTGGCTTTGGAGTTCACATGGGATGTTTGCGCTCGGACGAAGAGCACCCGTTTCAGAAAGCTTTTGACCGTGCACAACGGACACTTTTGTTGCGTTTTCTCAAACCACGATGGCTCTGGAAGACTCAACGGTGGTTGGACATAGGTGCGGAAGGTGCTTAGTTGAGAGAGATACAAATTTTGTGACCAGCATATTCACGATGGATAAACTGCTACATGTATCGCTACTATATGCTGGTGCTGCGTGAGCATGTCTGAAAGACTGTTACCGGTCCAGCAGAGATGACATCAGTTTGCCAAAATGTCTGGCAATGAAGGCACGGAAATTAACAGATGTCATTCTAAAAATGAAGTAAAGCAGGCCTTGGATAAGTATCATCTGCGAAAAACGTTTCTCCTTGGACACACACTCACAGTTGCAAATTGAAGATGTTCCGCCTTCAATATAAATTTTAGAAAACCTCAACCGTGATCATGTGACCATCACTCTAAATCCCACTAGTCGTTAGCTCCATTCAGTCTCCATTTAGCGCCAAAAGTAGTAACGAGCTTCCCGTCACGAGCCTCTTAAAAGTTATACATGGCGCCTTCCAAGCAAGGCAGCCATGAGGAGTGCAAGCCGCTCTTACAAGGCGTGACAGTCGTGCACAATGCCACGTCTGACAAGCACTCGACCACTTGGATGCCTGTGGACGTCCCTGGTCTGGGCGATCGCTATCCATCGCAGCAATCAGGTTGCCTTGGGAACATTTTCTTCTCCTGGGTCACGCCTCTAATGAAACTAGGCAACGAGCGGCCGCTTGAGAGCGACGACTTGTTCCAGCTGGACCCGCATAACCGCGCTGCAAACGTCTCGAGGAAGTTTACCGACGCGTGGGAGCAGCAGAAGCGCACCAGCAAGCCGAGTCTCGTGTGGGCACTGGCCAAGGCTTTTGGCTTGAAGTTTGTCGTTGCTGGTGTGCTCAAGCTCATTCACGACTCATTGCAGTTCGTTGGACCTATTATCATTAAGAACATCATCGCGTACCTAAGCGATCCGACGGCGCCATTGTCTGAGGGCCTCTCGTACGCCGGTGTGATCTTTGTATCGGGTGTCGTGCAGTCGTTTGCCTTGCGTCAGTACTTCTTTTACTGCTACGAGACGGGTCTACAGTTCCGCAGTGCCATTGTCACGGCAGTGTTCGATAAATCGATGGTATTATCGTCTGCAGCTCGTCAAGAGCGTGCGACAGGTGAGATCACCAACCTCATGTCTATCGATGCGCAGCGGCTGCAAGACATGACGCCGTATCTGCACGCTGTGTGGTATGCAGCGTTCCAGATCATCGTGTCGTGCTTCTTGCTATGGCAGCAGATTGGCGTGGCGACATTTGCCGGCGTGGCGGTGATTCTGTTGATCATTCCGCTCATGACGGTCATCTCGAAGGTCATGCGCAAGCTGCAGCAACGTTTGATGAAGGTCAAGGACGAGCGTATCAAGGTGTGTGTGGAGGTGCTGTCAGGGATCAAAGTTGTGAAGCTCAAGGCATGGGAGAATTCGTTTGGCCAGCGTGTAATGAAGTTTCGCGACGAGGAGCTGGCAAGACTGCGGACGTACGTTTTCGCGCGCAGTGGGTCGAACACGATATTCAGCTTCGTGCCGTCGCTCGTGACGGTCGTGTCTTTTAGCGCGTACGTACTGCTAGGCCATACGTTGGACGTAGGTACGGCACTGACGAGTCTGGCGCTGTTTAACATCCTACGCTTCCCGCTGTTCATGCTGCCACAAGTGCTGAACAACGTGGTGGAGGCGAGTGTGAGCTTTGCTCGTCTGCATAGCTATTTCTTAGCAGAAGAGCGCAAGAAAGTGAGTGAAGGTGACTTGACGGAGGTCGGTGTTTTAGTGCAGAATGCAGAGTTTAAGTGGGACGCAGCCCCACCAGCTATTAGTGACAAGAAGAAGGATGACAAGACGGAGGAAGAGCATGCTCTGGTGTCGCCTGTGGTGGAGGGCCCGATACTTCGTAATGTCAACTTCTCGGCTAAGATGGGCGAATTGCACGCAGTTGTGGGTCACGTTGGTAGCGGCAAGTCGACTCTACTGGCGGGTTTTTTGGGCGACGCTCGTTGCAGCACCGGATCGGTAGCCATAAGAGGCCGAATCGCGTACGTTTCCCAGCAGCCATTCATTCAAAATGCAACCGTGCGCGATAACATCACGTTTGGGCTTCCGTTCAATGCTGAGAAGTATGAAGAAGCTCTGCGTGTAAGCTCGCTGAAGACCGATCTGCGTGTTCTGACGGCTGGAGATCGCACGGAGATCGGTGAGAAGGGCATCAATCTCAGTGGCGGACAGCGCACGCGTGTGGCCATTGCTCGTGCTGTATACCAGGATGCCGATATTTACCTGCTAGATGACATTCTGTCAGCGGTAGACAGCCATGTGGGAGCGGATATCTTCAATGAGTGCATCAAGAAGACTTTGAAAGATAAGCTGGTAGTGCTAGTGACGCACTCGCTCAGCTTTATCAACCAATGCGACGAGATCGCCGTGATTGCCGATGGAAGAATCGCAGAGCACGGGTCGTACAAGAAGCTGATGGCACAGAAGAACTTGCTGGCTCAGATGGTGTCAAATTATGTGGAGAGCGAGAAGGAGGAGGATGATACGTCGACTGAGCATGTCAAGGAGGAATCAGCTGAACTTAGTGATGACGAGGAGTTGGCGATCACGGCTCGCCGCAAGTCGAGCGAGAGTCGTATGTACCAGCGTTCTCGTGCGTCATCAACTAAGAGCGATGATAACCAAACTGCAAATGGAGACGGAGGCCAGTTGATGGTCGAAGAGGACCGTTCTGTGGGTGACGTATCGTGGTCGGTCTATGGCGTATGGATCAGCGCGTTTGGAGGCGTGTGTGCTGCTTTCATGGTTGTGCTGGGCTTCTTTGCTGCTCAAGGACTGACTCTGTTGGCAACATTATGGATTTCGTACTGGTCGGAAGAGGCATCCAAGTATCCGGACTCGCAGATGTACTACGTGTACGTGTACATGCTGATCAATTTGACATATGTTGTGGTGCTGTTTATTCGCGTGATCCTCCTGTACTTGGGCTCTCTCCACGCTAGTCGTTTGCTCTTCAACAAGCTGCTGAATCAAATTTTGCGTGCTCCAATCTCGTTCTTTGACACGACTCCACTTGGTCGTATTGTAAACCGCATGTCGAAAGATATGTACACGCTGGATGAGTCGATCCCTGATACGGTCGTGGGTCTTCTCAACACTGTCGTGTCGGTAGTGATCACATTGGCTACAATTTCGTATGTTACTCCCATGTTCATGGTCATTCTGGCACCTGTTCTCGTTGGGTATTACACTTCGCAGCGGTACTTTATCAAGACTTCTCGTGAGCTACAACGTCTTGATTCTATTAGCCGCTCACCGATCTTTGCCTTGCTGTCGGAGACACTGGACGGTCTCTCTACTATCCGCGCCTTTGGAGTGGAAAGCAGCTTCATCGGCCACAACAATTATCTCTTGGACAAGAACCAACGCGCATACTTTCTGAACTTCACGGTCAATTGCTGGTTGGCGCTACGTCTAGAGTTTGTTGGTACCTGCATTGCAGCTGCTGCTGCGTTTGCAGCGGTCCTCGCTCATGGTACAAATGCCGCAGAGGGAACTGCCTTTGCTGGCGTTGTTGGTGTCTCGCTCACTTATGCGTTTACGATCACTCAACCACTTAACTGGACCGTACGCATGGCCAGTCAATTGCAGACGCAAATGGTGTCGATCGAGCGCATTCAAACGTATGCGGAGATGCCGACTGAAGCCGCACTAGAGAGCACTGCTTCTCAGAAACCTGTCGTTGGGTGGCCCACGGCTGGTGCCATCAGCTTTAACCGTGTTGACTTGCGCTACCGTCCTGGTCTTCCGCGCGTACTTCGTGGTCTGACTTTCAGTGTCAACGCAAAGGAAAAGATCGGCATTGTAGGCCGCACAGGAGCTGGCAAGAGTAGTTTGATTGTTGCGCTCATGCGTCTTGTAGAATTGGATGCAGGTTCCATTACGATTGACGGAGTGGACATCAGCAAGATTGGACTGCACGACTTGCGTGCCAACATCGCCATTATCCCACAGGACCCTGTGCTCTTCTCGGGCACGGTGCGGTCAAACTTAGACCCGTTCGATCAGTTCTCTGATGACCAGATCTGGACATCGGTCAGACGTGCGTCGTTGCAGAAGGCAGTCACCTCGCTTGATGATAGCGTAGACGAGAAGGGCTCGAACTTTAGCGTGGGTGAGCGTCAGCTGCTATCCATTGCGCGCGCACTTTTGAAGCGGTCCAGAGTGATCCTTATGGACGAGGCCACTGCATCGATCGACCCGGAGACAGACCGCCAGATCCAACAAAGTATCCGCGAGGAATTCCGCGAATGCACCACATTGACGATTGCGCATCGTATCAACACGATTCTAGACTCGGACCGTATTCTCGTGATGGAGAAGGGCTCAGTGGGCGAGTTTGGATCGCCGGCCGAACTTCAGCGTAAACCAAATGGTATTTTCAAGTCACTCGTGGATGCGTGGCGCCAGGGCAGGAAAGAGTAAGGCACTTGTGTGATAGCACGATTCAAGTAAGAAATGCCGCTTTGATTGAATGCAAAGACTTGGGAGAAACTCGCTATGACATTTCTATTGTCTTGCTTGGATGCCGCAGAAATATCGCGTCGTACTCAAGAATGCGAAGTACGCGAGTGAAAGAACAGCTAGACGTCAATATCTCTGATGGGCTAGAAAGCGACTTCTAGCTACCTCAAAGAGCGCTTTTAGGTCGAAGCAGATAGAGGCTGTGATACTTTCACGTTGAGGGCACCTTTGACGGGCAAAGTCAGCGATAGGCTGTACGTCACATCCTCTGGGTGCAGCACTTCAATATGAAATTTGGTTAGCAGTCCTGTGACCACCACCTTCATTTCGAGCATAGCCAAATTCATTCCTAGACACATGCGAGGACCAGCATTGAAGGACGCAAACTTGAAAGCTGAAATAGTGCGGAGCTTTCCAGTCGTCGAGTCAATCCATCGCTCAGGTTTAAACTCTTCGGCGTCAGGTCCCCACACTTGCGGCATTCGTGCCATTGAGCAGGTTGCTAGACCTACGACCATACCCGCAGATACAAACGTTCCATCGGAGAGTGTAGTGTCTTCCATACTTTGCCTCAGCGTCACAGGAACTGGAGGATGGAGACGCAGCGTTTCCTTCAGCGCAGCCTCGAGGTACACGAGCTGACTCACATCAAGCATAGTAAGACTGACATTTTCTTGGCCGTTGTTACCACCAACACGTGGTAACTTGTCCATGATCTCTTTTCGAATAGCAATCTCGACGTCAGGGTTCTTTGCAAGGTTGAAAAAGAACCAGCTGAGGGTCTGAGCGGTGGTATCTCGTCCAGCAATGACGAAGTTGACGATAATGTCACGTAGACACTTTGGATCAAATTGCTCCTTATGGTCCGAAGAAGTGCTTACGTTGTCGAGGAAAAGTGATATAATATCAACTTCACCGCTCGAGATGCCGTCTTGACCACCGCTTCCGTGACTCAATCGCTCTAGTCTTTGTGCTAAGGCTTTTCTCATGATCTCATACACTGTAGTGTCAATCACTTGTATATCACGTTGGAGCTGGCCTTCCGCACCTATGCCCAACCACCGTTGAGTCTTCCAGAGCCATCGTGGTTTGAGAAAACGCAACAAAAGTGTCCGTTGTGCACGGTCAAAAGCTTTCTGAAACGGGTGCTCTTCGTCCGAGCGCAAACATCCCATGTGAACTCCAAAGCCAATTTCTGCGAAGGCTTCGATTGTGAATCGATTCAAGAGTTTGAATAGATCGACAGTTGTGTGCTCGTCTTTCGCACGCTCGAGGATTCCGTAAAGCATGACAGCGTGACGCTGAATGACGACAGTCATGGAATCTCTTAGTGCTCTTGTAGTGAAGAGGTTGCTCACAGTTTTACGTTGATTCGTCCACTTCTCGCCATCGACAGCAAAGATGCCGTCACCCAGTACATCACTTAGAGTTTCGCACACGAAGGAGCCTTTCTCGAAGTTGGGAAATTGCGTCTTGAGTACATCTTCGAATGCTTCAGGAGTGAACAGCATCAAGCTGGGTGGCATGTCCAGCACACGTATCAGCACGGGCTTGGCACTAAACTGCTTGCCTAATTGCAACGTGAAGTCGTGTAAATCCCCTCGGATGCCATGAACAGCGACATCCAACGTGTTGCCGAGCAACGGTAGCGTGGAATCGGGGCTGTGGGCCTTCCGATTGTTAGCAGCAGTTTTCATCTGATACCACAAGATGAAAGGAAAGAGAGCCACTGCCGCCGCAATGATTACGGTCTCAGTGATTGATAGCATCTTGACGTGAATGGAGGGACGTAGTTCGAAAAGTGAATGGATGGGTAGAAGAGAGACTACAATTGGGAGGATGCAGCACGACGGTTATCGTCGATTCAAAGCCGCATGTCCCTGTCCACAACCACGAATTGCCTATCTATGTTGTCTCGACATATGCATTGACATTATGTGTCCGCACCGCATTCAAATTTACAATACGCTTACAGTCACTTGCAGTCTGTGGTCTCTCATTGCCGACCTAATGGTTTTACTGCATTAAAATGATGTTACGGTTAGTAATAAAGCCACTGGAAGAGCGACGCGTGTCTTGGTACTGGATATAGATAGTCACCAATCCAGCACATCAATCAAATTTCCACTGTCTTTAACGAAATGTTCACGAATACGACCGTGTCAACACTACCAACGAGTAACAAAATCGGCGGCTGCATGCTTTGGTCGCAATCCGCTATAATGTTTGTGAAAATTGGTCTGAAGCGTTGTCGTACGACTTTCAGCATCGAAATTGTAGGAAAATCTTACGAAGATGAAATTCATCGAAGGCCAAAGTTTTCTTGCTGGTGGTAAAAGTAATTGTAGTTGAGCTGGGTCACAATTTCATTCACGTGAGGTGACGCTCCGCGTTTCTGCATGGCTGTCAGCATCACTACCAAGAAATGCGACTGTCGTTTGAATTCCTTGGAGTTTCTTGTCATTTCAGAGCGGAGGACACGAAAGTCAGGATGTTCGAGCAATCGGACACTTTGTCCAGACTTCTTTTCACTTTCATTCGAGCACTCGGGCACATACGCGGGTACGTTTCGGTCGACTGCGCTGACAAGGTCCTCAACGTGACCAACAAAGCGCAAGATGTGGTTGAAGGTTGTCAGGATATACTGAATTACCGTCGCGTGCTACAAGCACCGAAATGCACGTAGTTTATGTCAAATCATTTCACATTTACCAGACAATACGTGCTTACCTTATCTTGCAGAAAGAAGCGATTGAGCAAGTGGTCTAGATACTCCTCATGCGCAGCATTCATCTGATAAACAAGAGTTGAGTTACCTCATTAATAAACATGATACGATGTACGATAATGGATCCATTTTCCAACCTCTTGCAAGCTTTGTGCCGACTGCAAGATTTGACGGTACTTGGACCATCCACCGCTCGACATCTACCTCGTCAAAAACGACATGAATATACAAACGCTTATACAAACTTGTCAACACGCTTGTCGTACCTGGCTCGTAAGATAGTTTAGCAAACACTTTGTGTAGTGCAGCATATCTGCCATTTCAACGAGTAGTTGGCGCATATCTCCTTCGATTCTAGTTGCAATCATCATCAAATGAGCCACAACGACGACAAAACAATGAAGAAAAGACTAGCAGACGCTCATACAGCGCGTAACAGTGACGATGCCGAAGTCTTGATTTGAACTGCATACGGTAAAAGCACGTTAGCAGGCGTAGATACAAGTCTTTCTCGTTATTGGCGCTGTACCTTGACCAGGGCTGACTCCACAGCCTTCACCTGGACTAATAGCACGCCAAGTCTCGAGTATTTCCGCATGACTGATGTGCTGAAAAGAACATGAAGTGGCGGTTGAGCTGAAAACGTGAAGTACATGCACTTCATGGTCGCAATGTCGATCTTTGCGCCACTTGGCGTACAATCCAACAGGTCAAAGTTGACACGAACACACAAGCGACCTCCAAGTTGTCGCTGCAAACCTGACAGCGAGTTATCTTCGAAAACGCCTTGGACTGCACTCTGATGAAACGAGTTTATCATCTCACTATCGGCCCACGCAACTGGATTCGTTTGCATGTGAGTCACCAGTTTTTCACTAAAGACGGTGAAAACGTCTTGCTAGTCAAGTTACACGCATATGCCATCAGGTTTTGCAAATTATCCAGCAAATGTCCACCACGTCCGCACCTGTTCCATGAGCACAAACATCCGTAGAGCTTCCACGTGGTCCATGTAGTTCATTTTATCGCGAAAGATGTCAGTCATTTCTCCGTTCAACTCACGGCACTGTGTCACAGAACAAGTCAGTACAAAAGTGAGTGGTTGTAAGCGTAACTGGACAATCACCTTCGTCTCGAGGTGTCTAGTAAGACAGCGTTCCAGCACCTTGTTGAACGGTATGCACTCCAGCAGTATTTGTTGTGAGGATAATGAGGCTTCTTCATTGCACGGCGTCAATGATGCAGTCGCTGAGAAAGTGCCGCCTTCATGTCTGCATCCCATCGTCTCAAGCTCACTTATGAGCAATTCGTGCAAAGAGATACGAGATTGCTCAGGTCTTGTCAAAGGCTCTGCTGCTACTGCTGAATGTTGCTGGCATTGCAAAAAGCGGTTCTTTATCTGTCGACTTGCTAACGCTTCGCTCATCAAGTCGATGTTGGATGCAAGAAACGTTGGGACAAGAAGTCGATTTGCTTTGAACGGAGCAAGAGACAGCAAACCCTCGCGAAAGCTTTGGATTCGCTCACGTATTGGAATCGACGAAGACACACAAGCGTTTAGTGGTGCAGGTACAGTAAAAAATAGTTCGTCATCCAGAGGAATTGTCTTGAAATGCCCCGGCTCGAATATCATCCGATTGATGAGGTCCAAGTACGGACTCAGCGCTCCAACAAACAGATGCAACAGCACATTAGACCGTGACAACTCGTCCACAAAACTTGAGTCTGGTATCACACCTTCGACGTATTCTACCTCCATCATGTGATAAAGTGAATCAAGCACGCACTTGGCTTGCTCAGAGTGCTTCACTTCGTGCCAACAACGATCCGATAATCCTTGAAAGGATTCCACCAAAACTCTCTTTAACCACGAAATCATCGTGAAAATCTTCTTGAGTCCACTATAAATTCCAAGCAAGGTCGGCTGTCGTGCATTGACTCCCGACCACGGACAGGAATCGTCGTCCTGTACTGTAGTTGCGGCATTAACTTGCTCTTCAAATGTGCGTATCGATCCATTCAAGCTCCTCATCACTTCCGATAACGAATTAGCGAGGCCTTCCAAGGTCACGCATGGGTGACGATCATTCAAGTCTTGCCGCGTTTGACGTATAAAACGAAGCAAATCTCGAAGCACTTGCAGCTCTGACGCTGCTTGGGCGAAATCATCGAGCACATGATGAAATGTTGAAGGAGAAAGATGTCCAAGCACCACACTCAAAGACCGCTGAGACCGTTCTACCGCCATAGTCTGAAACCCAATACCAAACATCGAAGGTGTCGGCGTGACTAGCCGAAAGTCAAACAAAAGGGAGTCGACTCCGTCCAGCGCCTCAAACACCATCCTCACTACGATTTCCTCGTGTATTACTCTACAAGGAGCAGTCTCACTGCCCTTCACAACTGCTTTACAAAGCAGCCACGGCCGCTCCAGCGTAAACGGCACAAGTGTTTCCATGCCCAACTCACATGTCGTATCGTCTGCCACCTCCGACTCATACTTCAGTGCAATTTCGGAATGATAGCGACACAAAAGTTCGTCCTGCACTGCAACTTGTGACTTTTCCGTCTCCTCCATTCCATTGCTACCTCGCACATTCTGCACCTGTGAGTCCAGCGACGTTCCTACCTCGTCTTCTATCGCTCTTCCCTCGTCTAAAGCTCCGTTTGACCTTTTCGCATTGCGTCGACTTGTATCGATATGATGTTCACCATCTCTTCCTGTCCTTTCGTCGGCGCTACTCGTCTCCCAATCGCTTTCGCCTTCGTCACTATCGTCCCAAGCCTGGTACCATTCGTCATTGGTGGAGATCTGAAACAACTCGTCCACCAATTGATCCTGCAGCATCTTCTGCTCTTGCTGCTTGAATTTCTCATGTTCTAGCACCTCTTTCCATCTGCTGTATGAGTTCTGATTCACCGCCACTTGTGCGTCGGTTGAAGTGGTTGGAGACGTCGCTAACTCCAGTAAAAGCTTCAGCACTTGGTAGTCGCATTGTGGCGCTAATTGCAGCAATACGTCGGCTCGATCATCCAGTGAATGAATGCGGAATTTTGTTGCAAGAGCTCTCGTTTGAGTCTGGACGTCCTGCGGGACACAGTCCACAAATCGGTGCGCGTACAGCTGCCCCACGATGTGATCAGCGCGCAGTAATAGGTCCTCCTGGGACATTCGATGACGGTCTTTTATACTGTCCTGATTGCTGCTGCTGAAATGCGCACAGAGCTGCTTAGTAAGAGGACGCCACTCGCGGGTCCATGCTGGTACCGGCGCCATTTCGATTGGGACGGTGACACAATAGTGACGTATGCATTTTCGTTTTAGTGACATGTTGAAGTGATGATGGCTACACTTGGTGATAAATGTTTTATTGGTCAATAAGAAAGAGCACGACTGCGAGTTGCCCCCCAAAGGTAAAGTCACCACTTGTTGTCATGAGGAAGTTGCAGTCGAGCTGATTGAACGATGTGCGACCGCCCTGCGCTGTGGGGAAAAGGGTGGCGTGATGCATTGGAGACATGGGACGACGAGGTGACCCTGGAGGAGACAACGTGTTAGCGCCAGAGAAGGAGGCGAATCGGCCACTAGACGACCTTAGCAAGCCATGTTGCGGAGACGGCGCGTCGGCATTTGTACGTCGCAACGTGCCAGCGAAATTGAGATTGTACTGCTTGCGGTAATCTTGAAACTCCACGTCTGTCTTCTCGATGAGTTGGTCAACATACTCAACTGGCTCGAGCTCAAAGAGCTGCTTCGTCACAAAGGTCAGCAACGCTGACTCTTCACTGACATCATCGTCTCGTGCAGGGCTGGTCTCGGTCTCTGGGGACGTTTTCGTGGTTAGCAATGCGAACTGGGGCCATCGTTGGGCGTAGCGCTTCGTCGTTTTGTCGATTATCTAGGCAATAAAAACATCGAGAAAGTATGAGTGCGTCAGTCATGATCGTCAGAACATGCGGAGATTCCAAGAGAGACGCAAGCTTACGTTGCGTTTCTCCACCGACAAAGTTTGAAGATGCAGCTGCAGCATAACTTGAGTGACGCTGCGAATCTGGTCGTCATCTCGAAAATTCTTTAGAATCGAAAGCGCCGGTTTAAAGTAATCCACGGCACGGTAATGTTCGCCAAGATCTCGAGACAAGCTTCCTAGCTGCAAGTACGACTTCATAATGTCTTCGTGATTTGCTGGAAACACTTCCTTGCGCAGAGCAAGTCCCTTTAGCGCAATTCCGTAGGCGACTTCAGCTTTTTGGCTCCCGCCCACTTGAGTACGTAACATTGCAATCAGGTAACAGCATTCGGCGGCAAAGTCCTTGTACACTGGCACATCATCCACCGGATCTTGAAAGTGCTTCTCATAGACAGAAAAGGCGTCTTCCAGCACCCCGATTATTGTCTCGCAATCTTTGGGGTTATGCGCGTACATGAGCAGTCCTTGCTGGCGTCTGATGTCTGCGTAGAGAAGACTGGTCTTGCCAAAGCAATCGCGCACGAGTGCCACGCATCGTTGCAGAGTCTCGACAGCGCGCTCAGACTCGCCAGAATCATTGAGGATTTCCGTCATGGTCATGTATGTGTCACAAAGCAAGGGATGCGTGGGGCCAAGGTGCCACTGAATAGGCTCCAGTGCCTTCGAGAACAGCTCCTGGGCGCCAGCAGAGTCGCCTGTGGCATGCCTTAGCTTCATCAAGACTGTATACGTGCGACTCAGTTCGGCATGGTTGCTTGGAGAATCTTCGATCGCCAAGATCGACAGCTGCTCTGCTTGCTTGTACATCTTCATGCTAAGTAGTATATTGGCGGCGCAAGCAAGCAGGTGACAGAGCGAGAGATTGCGTTCATCACTTGGCGCAGTTTCTAAGATAGAAACGTGAAACATGATGCTTGACAACGCACTCTTGAACTCACTTGCAGCAAGGTAAGCATCCGAGCTCTCTAGAATCTTTTCACATGCAGCTGTCGTTCGAGCCACCAATGCTGTCTTTTGCCCAATGCACTGGATGCACTCGAGCGTAAGCGGCTCGGCACCTTTGAAGTTGTAGTTCACGTGGTCATTGAAGTAAACACTGGTCTGGAATTGCATTGCGTGGAACAACAGCGGCAAATGAAGTAAGTCCTCGCTGATGATCGTATCTAGATTCAGTGATTCACGTGAAAGGCCAAACTTTGCCTGCACTTGCGGCAGAATTCTTCCTTCCCAAAACGTCTTTGAGTCGGGAGATGAAATCCCGAGAACGAGGTTGAAAAAATCAACTACCACTTGGGTCGCTTCCTCTCGAAGAGCCAACTTTGCGAGAGCTCGAGCTGTAGCAGCATCAGTGTGGTGTGCCACTTCACTCTCCTTTGAGCCGCAACTTTCAGCACTTCGTGACGCCTTCAGAATTGCTTTGGTTGTGTCGAGAACAATCGTTCGTAGAGATGCTCTCAGTTCTACTTTGCACGCTCGCGCTAGCATCTCCGCAAGTAATATGCGACGAATGTGCTTCAAAGACGCCAGTTCAAAGCATGAAGCTAAGTATCGAACATTGATTCCTTCTCCGTGCAAGGCCCGTGTCAGCGATCGACTATCGATTACTTGAACGGTTGCGTTTTCCAAGTCTGCCACAAATTCTGGAATTACAATTGTGTGCAAGCATTCGCGAGCACTAATTACAGCCTTTTGGAGTAGCTGTGCCTCTAATGGAGACTTGCCAATCTCTTGCACTTCTATCGGCGATACGCGTTCTACTGAGGCGTGAATGTTGGAGTGAAATGGCAGGTTGGTTCCATGTGTTCTGGCAAACTCGAGACGCATTTTGTATAGTAGCGATTCTCGTGCAACGGCATCGGGTTCATCACTCGATACATCAGCTGGGATAAGATCAGCAAGATTTTGAAGTTGGAATACCGCAATACCATCTCGGATTTCGACTGAGCATCCAGTGCTGCGTGGAATAAAAGCAGGAAGTGATTCTGGCAAAGATTGCTCGCTGTCTTCATGGTCACGTAAACTTTCAGTAAGTAGCCCAAGATTGTCAAAAACGAGTTTTAGCTGGACGTGCAATTGTCTTGTATGATCCTTTTGCGCGTATTCCATCGATTTCCGCCGCATACTTTTCACCGTTGACTGCGACGATGCAATCACAAAGGCTCGAAATCCGAGGTAATCCACGCTACACTGCAGCGGAACCTGCAGTGTGCTGTCTTGGAGATTCGCATGCGTCTCGTTGCTCAATTCTTGTATTGCTTCGTAGATTGTCCTCGCAGCACGGACTTGATGTCCTACCATTCGATGGAAGATTGACATCGATGCAGCATTTCGCGGCTCTTCAAGTGATGACCCGTCCGATGCATGATTAACGCACATATAAATCAACAGTCCGTCGCGCTGATATTTGAGCAGCTTTGGCATCAAAGCGCCATAGTGTGGAATACCATCTGTTGCAAACATTTCGTCATTCTCAAGGCTCTGAGGCTGCAGCGTCTTCTCTGAGTCATCCAAAGCCAGCTCGGCTACGATTGCACACACTGCATCTTCAGCAGCTTGACGAAACTCAGCAAGAAGAGAGGACACCTTTGAACCAAGAGCTAAGACATCCTCAGATGTCTCAAGAGATTGAAGAGCGTAGAATCGCTGATTCCAATCCGTTCTTTCGAAATGAAGAAGGTGCTTGGACGCGGAAACACGTGAGTTTGACGCAGGCAAGAAGCTTTGCTCACACGATGGAAGTGGTTTACATGCTTCTGCTGCAAGCTGAATACTGCTTCGTTCAGCTTTCACTCTCGACATCACTTCTTGTGCACAATAGTAGCTTTGAAGCCACGTAAGTAGCCTCGTTTGCGTTATAAAGCCATGGCGGCCGACATTAATGTGCTGCTGCATCAGTGCAAACTCTGACTCCTGTCCATTCCATCCAATGTAAAAGGCCGAAACAAAACAAGAGTGATGTAAAGATACTGCTCAACAGTATTGAACACGTAGCAAAAGATACAAGCAAGTTGATCAAGGATATGGTTTGAAGGAGTCCACGAAGCTTCCCCACTTCGATTTTTCCAGTGTGTCGAGGATCAACCTAAGGTCATAGTACCACCATTTTCACAATTTTGAATCAGTCGCGTTGCCCACCCACACAAACACTTTGTGGTAGCTTCACACCTCGGAGAAAGCTTCAGCAGCCCGTCGAATCTTCTCTGCAACGCTATACAAGCCCAAAGACCAGTGTAAGTTTCCACAATATTTATGTTACCATCGCATAAAGAAGTAAAAGCGCAACTTACACGGGCGAGACGCGAGCATCGGCAGGAAGGCACAACCGCAACTAGCAGACAGCCATAAACAGCTCTTAATCAGCAGCTTCACCACTCACTTCCTCATTATAACTCACTTACTGTGAGAGCATATCTCCACTCCGTCAGTTCTTTCTCGGACGAACAAGCGAATGTGATTGTTTTGGATGACTGCGCATGTAGTCACCGTGTCTCTCAGTAAAGCAGTCGCTACAATGAATGAGCAACAGTCGGAGCTCGACGATTTACCTTCTCGATCAGCTCTAATTGAAATGAAAACTTGCGATTCACTTTTTTCTGCAGGCGATCACGAATCGTCTTTAGCGCAACTTAGCATGGAATTGGGAGAAAGCCATGTGAGCAAGAACCTCGTCTGCTACGACAAACTTGTAGTCCATTAGCTCAAAAGAGCTGCTGTGGCGCGACCTGCCGAAGGAGAAAATCTGCTGCTCTACGACCATGGGGAGGCATTTGAGCAACGTGCCGTCCAGATGAACCCATTTTTCGGTCCATTTGGGCCCGAACAGCCCCGAGCCAAGCTATTGAGACATCACGAGCGAGCATTAGCTCCATTTGGACCGCAGTGTTACGACAAAGACATACAGCACCTTGTGCAACTTGCCAGACTTTGGCTCCATCGTCGTTAACACTGGCTGTCAGTGCGGAAACTGTTGCCGCCCCTTCACTTCAACTAGGAGTGATTGCGTATATCGGTTTAGAGAGGCTTGCTTGAATGATCACTAGCGAATTATTCCTGTCAACAATGAGTGGAAGCGAAATAACGTGGAGCAAGGAGGAAGTACTCAAGGCCTTTGAAGACTCAGGCAACCTCAAGTTCCTGGAGCATATCAACCTGTCCAACACGGAAAAATGCACCGAGCAAGCCCCCGTCTACATCTTTTATATGCGCGGCTTGCAGTGCTCGCGCGACCCGCGTCTGGCCTACCACTTCTGGGCCAACTACGCCGGTCGTCACCAATTTCATCTGTTCACGAGCCAGGCCAAGGATGAGTGCATTAACGCCGCCATCTACCTGTACGTGCCCGACCTAGATGCCATTGAGAAGAGTCTTGCGTCCGTTGCAGACGAGCTTAAGGGCACCAAGTTCGCCTTTGAGCGCATCAACCGGGGTGGAGAAACGACGCGCGAATATCCGCAGGAAAAGTGGCATGAGATCTTCGACACGACCAAGTACGATCACCTCAAGGTCAATGATCCGTACGGCAACGAGCTGCGATTGAACGTGACGCCGCGCAACTACGACTCAATTAACAAGTCACTGGGCAAGACGTTGCCTATGACAAACGACATTGAAGGTGTACCTCAGGGTCTTCCATTCCTTTTGTATCCGTGTCGTCCGGGCATCGCTCAGGGTATTTCGCGCTTCTTTGAGCATTACTTGGGTGCCAAGACGGTGGTTTACAAGAAGGAGGGCAACGAGGAACTCTACCGCACGTCGGTGTACTGCGGCCCACTGCAGACAATAGTATTCGACGAGCAAGAGTCTCAGCGTGACAACAAAGGCGAATATGATGGACACCACTTGTGCATCCACATTGACCGTTTCAAGGAGTTTTACGACAAGGCACACAAGGACTCCATGAACTGGAACAACGTGCTGTTCTTTGACCGTTGTGATACCTGGTTTGAAGCCAACCGTGACCAGCAATACCGCATATTGCATCTAGTTGACCCCGTGGACAAGACCTTCCTCATGTCTTTCGAGTTGGAAATCCGCTCGGCGCAGCATTACCGCTACCTCATCCATCGCAGCGACGTGACCCCGGAGGAGGAGGCTGCAAACGAAGTGCTCCGCAAGAAGAACCTGTAGAGTCATGTGATAGTTGGCTGAGAGAGAGAAACGATCGGCAAGGTGCAGCACCGTCGATTGAAGTAGTAATACATCATGACGTGTGTTCGTACTCAATCTTGACAAGTGTATTTTTAGGACCCAGCTTAATTCCTACGTCTTATTATGAAGGCGGCAGTTATGATGATGCAGATGGACGTAGCGGAGCCTTCCGTAGGAAAAGCTTCAATACAGCCATCGGCACTCAAGCGATTCCCCACATTACGTAAAAATTCGTTTCTGTGCCAATTGCAAGCCCAAGCCCAAACGCACATGGAAACGAAGACACAACGCGAGCGGCAAAACGAAGGAAAGAAAATTCAACGCATTTTGCAGAAATCCCCTGAGGTTCGTGATGCGCAGGAGATTGATACTTTGTATGAATGGGCATTAGTGAATGGCAGCATCAACAAGATCTTTCAAGGCGCACAAGAGGTCATTTGCAAGACCATTTGTCGCGAAATGACTTTGTTGGAGCTGCCATCCCATGGTGTTGTATGCTATCAAGGCGATTATGGTGACACTTTCTACATCATTATTACTGGGTCCGTATCGCTCTTCCTTAATGCAAATCCTAAGCCAAAATTTGTGCTTGATGAGGACAATCACTCGAAACTGTACGACGAGGAAGTGAAGTTGAAACCGGAGGAATATGGTACATTTATCAAGCATATTACCGATGGTGGCACTTTTGGGGAGCTTGCAGTGATGGATCCTACAACACGTAGATCATGCACTATTACGTGCGATGAACCTACGTCCTTTATCTGTCTCAAGAGAGGAGCCTACCAGCGACTTATCCGCATGACGAATTCCTCTCAGCTTGATTTCACGCAGATTGAATTCTTAGAGACAATGTACTTCTTCGATGGATGGCCTCATAACGAGCTCACGCGGCTGTCGAATCGCTTGCGGCACATGAACTTTCCAGCTGACAGCTATCTTAGTCGCATTGGTGCCGACGCCAATGTAGTATTTCTGATTTATGCTGGACTGGTTCAAGAAACCGTGCCAATGATTCAAGTGCGAGACGAGAATGGCAGTGTGCGTCGCTGTGCAGAGCTTGAGAGCAACTTGGCAAGACGGCAAATGCAGCGTCTAGGAGGTAAACAAGCAGCCCAGCAAGTGCACCGCATAGAAATGGAGCTCAGTTTGTATCAGGATCACGACATTTGCGGCGAATATCCGATCTTTTTCAACCGACCGACATACAGCACCGACTTGCTGGCAGGTATGAATGGATCTCTTTCTATGCACGCTGTTGTTATTAAGAATTGTGTGGTATTGTGCTGGCTCAAGTGACGGACGTGAAGACCCTCATCATGGATGTACGCGCAGTGGCAAGCTAGTGATGTTTGTGACCACTAAGCTGATGAATATGCTTCCTTGCACTAACTACACTGACAGAGAGAGACCTGGAATGAGATATTCTACACGCACGCTTTGGACCATATCCGTGAGTCGTTCAGCAAACTTCGTAAAATAGCTGATGCCCGAGAAAACTGGCGTAAAACTCGAGTGAAGCTTGCCCTAGCGAATCCTGGATTGCTTCTCACGATGTACGTGCATTCAAGCGATATTTGAGATAGTACAGTACTTACAAAGATTGATCTTGAACGATGTACTTACAAAGATTGATCTTGAACGATGTCATATTCCAGCTCCACGAAAGCCATGATGCAAGAAGGCAAGTGCCTTTGCGGCTGGTGTGGAAATTCCGACCACACGACTGGAGATGCGTGCTGTCCATGTCTGGCTGCGTCGAAGAAGAAGCTGAAAGATCAGGAAAAGCAAGCACATGCAACGAAAACCAAGAAGCAGATTGATCCGACTGCAGCGCTGCAGACAGCAAATGATGGCAGTCCACGCTCTGTTGACGATCCTACAGCCAGGACGAAGACAGTTGTGGCTTCTACTAAGTCCATGACCATTGTTCCTTGCGCTTTCCCGATACGATTACTGCAGGAGGAGGTTGTGGGACCAAAGCCTCCGTGTTGTTCTGCTCCACATCGTCTTCGAAGATCTGGCATCAAGGTCATCGCTCAGAATGCAATGCCAACCAAAACTGCCGTCTCAATGAATCAAGTCGAGACCGTTGCTCCCGATACGAGCAGCAAGAAACCAGAAGGAAAAGAGCTAGCAAGCCAACTCAAAGAAGGTGTTTCTAGTAGCACTGATACTCGTGGATATAGCAAAGATCCCGTCACCGACTTTCCGAAGCTTCAAAAGACGTTCAGCAGTCTCCATCCGAAAGAACAACATTTTCCCGAACTCGACGACAAGCAGACTTTACCCGCCATTAAGGTCGAGGACGTGCGCAAAGAAGCGTTTACTGAGAGCTTGGCTGACCAATACAAGCACGAAATGGTAAGGAAGGTCAAAAGACTATCATCTATGGAGCAATACATCAGAGTTCGTGGCAAAGTCCTTGGTGACATTATCGCATCCCAAGAATCCCACGAGCATTGTCGACTTCCTCGAAAAGCAAAGATACCACGGCCCAGCCGTCAATTAGTAAATCCAAAGACAAGGCAGCCTCGCCCAGATCGCTTTAACCGGAAAATCAATCGCATGATGAGGAAGATTTGGAGGAAGGATCACCAGCTACCGGTCGTCGAAGAAAGCTTACGTGACCCGTAGTATCGACATTGCTGATATCTCTGTTACAATGAGGCTTTGGATGCTTTGGAGATTGCAACAAGTTCTATATGAACAGGCCTGAGCTCGTCTATTGGCAGCTTTAATCGCCTCATCAGGCAACGCCTTCTTCGAATCAAGATACGTCCATCAACACCAATCACTGCGGCCATTCTCGCTATGAAGGGCGGTCACCGTCACTTGTACTGGCCCCATCCGTCTAGCATCCACCACCAAGTCTCCATAGTCAAATTCACTACCACGTTCTGTCAAAATGAAGTCTACAAAAGTGCAAGTCTTTGATACGCCCACACAAGGACACGTCGACGTATTAGCGTCATTGCAACTTTCTTTAGGTACACCCACCGACATAAAGAATCAAAGCACTCTAAGCTACGAGTTAAACAGTCCGGCGGTAGATTTGGTCAATTTCACGACATAAAGAACATCAATGCACCGATCTGCAATGTCCATGACCACCTTTTTCTGACTACATCCCACGATGAGGAAGTCTTGCGCAGCGTCTTGGCACCACTGGACGATGTAAATGTGCATATGGATACGTTTGGATCTGACTATAGAGTGCCATAATTGGTGGCAACCTCGTGGTCGTGCAGCTCTTCGGGGCAAAAGTGATTCTCGAAGGGCGAGTTTCCGTCTGCGTTCTGTGTCTCTCCGGCACCATTTTGCAGTGATGCAGACAAGGATTGCTCACGCTTCCTCTGGATGACTTCCCTCACTGCATCCTTAAACGCCGTCTCCTCGTCGTCGTTGTGTTCAAGTGTTGCGACGACCAAATTGGCCAGTCTGTCAATCTCCTCCTCCAGCTCTTCGTCGTCGTAAATCAATCGCATGGCTTCCATATGGAAGCGTAGCACGTCGCAGGCGCAGAAAATGATGGAGACAGTGAGTGCTGGACCACGTTTTATCACCATGTCATCGTCTAGCACCAACGCTGCAAACGCGTAGAACCAAACCACAAACTTGAGGATCATCACGTTCCGGTCAAAATTGTCAGGATTGGGTCCGTATTTGCCCAGCAATTTAGCGCCGTAGAGTAGCGCCAAGGCGTTGATTGGAGGCACCCAGGCCAGGTAGGACGCAGCCTGTAGCTCCTGTAGCTCTTGCTTACTGACATTGCCCGTGTGCGGGCTCTCGAACAACGATATCACAAGCAAAATTGTGAGACTAAGTTCCAGGGAACATAGGACAAACGGCTTGAGGGAGTTGATGTACAACTCCGACAGACGTAATCGCAGGTTCAGCTTACTTGGCATCAAAATATTATTTGAATTTAGCCTTTTATGCATTGAGGGAACAAGACATTTGATGTGCCCATCGGATGATGGCATATGTAACATCCGCTTGTCTTCAAGAATTCAACATTGGAAGCGCATATGTTCCCAAGACAAATAGACGCACTTTCAAGCATTTTTACCCTAAAATTGCGCGGTACAACCCACATGGATGCCTCAACTTTTGGAGTTTTATGCTATCATTCATCGACTACAACCCTCATCCCAACTGCACGTTCGAGCTCGCGTTGCAGCAAAAGTACACGTGTCGGTCTGTACTTGAAGACTTGAGTTTCAAGTTCTGGATAACAGAGCAATTGAGTCTTTTCAGCGGCGGCAACATGCGCAGCAGCAATTTGTTAAAAAGGTTTTGGTGCAAGATGGTGATCAAATTCGATGCAGCATAGCAGAATTCTATCAGTGGGTAATTCCTTTCAAAAGCGGATTATGCTGAAGTCCGAGACTGACGCCGAGAACCAAGAGATGTGGGAAACCATTTGCGACGAGATTTCCCACAATCGCAAGGAACGGAATGTACAACACTGGATGGCGGTGATCCAGCAAATGAAGCAGCGGAATGTCGATATCCTTCCAGAATGCGTATGCTCCATTCACGTTGAGGTAAATGATGTGGTCGCTGCTAGGTACCCGAACTTCAAAAGGCGTGAAAGCACGACAAAATCCAGCCAAGAAGGAAGTCAAAATACACGAACCGACGAAACTTGAATCGTGCATGCCGCCGTGAGCAGTAGTGATCTGCATGCAGTGTAGGCAACATATCAGCGTGAAAATGGCAAGCAGTAGCATGTTCTAACTTACGTAGAAGCAGACGGGCAAGAACCACAGATGGTGCATTGCGAAAAATGTCTTGGAAAACGACCGGTTCTCCGGATAAGTGAGATACTTCATTGCGCCTGTGACGAACTTGCCATGAAGCACAAAGGAAAGGGCGTCAATGTACCACAGCAATTGGTCTCCTGAAACCGTCACCATCTAACCAACGACATGTTAATGACATCCGTCCCCGCTGTCAACTTTGAAAGAGTGAACGTACTGCCACGCCCACTAGATAAGGCCTTGAAAAGTAAAGTGCCATGACCACAAGTACGAGCGAGACGTTGCACGCCCACAACATCTCGTATAGAACGTAGGTACCTGTTAACGACATGAACAATCATTATATACTCAAATCTGTGATCCCACCCTGTCCGTCAAAACAACGCACCATGCTCATAGAAGCGGGAGGTTACTAGCATCACAATGTAGAGCCCGATGAACGTCCTTAATTTACTGTGAACAGGAACATTCATTCAGAGAATGTTTTCCTTTGAATAAAAGTCAATTGCATTGCAAAGTGCACGAACGGGAAGTCGAAGCTCTCATCTCGAGTGTCCGCAGCAAAGTAATTGTCTAACTGAAGCGCTAGCAACAAGACACAGACATAGCCAAGCACTAAGGTGGCGAGGACACGAGGTAGGTCCTTCTCTGATACTCGCACTGGCACGAGGGGGGGCGACATTTTGAGAACTTCTAAAACTTACAGCCAGTCAAGCCCTAACCTCTGTCGAGTTGACTGCTTCATATCCTGCGTATAACGATTGCGCATACGCCCCTTTGACCGTATACCTCGCTCTTGAGCAGCTCCAGCGTGTCAATGAACGCGATCACGTGTAACTTGCAGTACACTTCACGTTACTCTCTCAGGTCTGTACTTGAGGATCCAGCATCTCACATTCGCGCTTTCTCCTCTTCGAGAAGAACTTTTATGACCACTTCGCGTTGAACTGCAGCAAGAACTTCACGTTGCCCATCTGAACTGCAGCCGCTCCACAAAACTCGTTTAGCTTGCGATCTTGAGCGCTGGCGTGGCTGCAAGGATCGTCTTGTATACTGGCTGACGTCTCGTTAGATCCTCGTTCAGCGTACGAGCTCAATATACCCGGTCATATGACGGTACTCGTGTGCAATCACTTTTCTCAATGAGGTGACTTTAGCAACCCCATGCTTTTCGCTCATAGACAGCTTCGACATCACAATATACTTCCTCTTGTGATGCCATCCTGCAACGTCGTCTACGCTTGCTCGATAAGCTGACCTTGAACACGGCACGAAGCTGTCGAAGAAAAGAAAGCGGCGCTGAATCTTCTAGTACTGTGCACGAGAAAGACTGGTGCAGAGCATGCAGCTACAATCACGTGAAGTGTATCGCACACTTCTGAGACCACGACGTCAACGCTGCCATAAACATGCTCGAGCTGCTCAAGAGGAAAGTACACACATCGAGGCTTTCGAAAGACTTTAAAAGTAGGAAGCAAAACAAGATGGGGAAACAAGCGTGGATACGACAATATATTCACTCCAGTCAGTCCTGCTACGGTAGAAGCACTACATATACTACCCGTGAGTGGATACGCTGAACGGGAGAAATGGTGGCTGGGAGTCTTAATAGTTCTGTTCGTCGTTGGTAGAAAAGGGGATGAGTAATGGAGCCTCATTCGAGCCTGTGTGAGCGTCCTTAGCAGCTGTTGGTGCCACAGCAGGACCAGGGAAGGAAGTAGTCATACCAACGGCATCCCTTTATCGACACATTGGCTCTTTCATCCACTTTTAGCTTACGTCCGATGTTAGAGGCTCGCAAGAGCTGCGTCGACATTGGTATGCTGTGGCCATTCGCAAGATGAAGCACGAATGCAGCGAGGATGAGTGAGACGACGAGCTGCTTGAGCATGGTGGTAGAAGGGCTGGTTGGGAACTTGAGCTGTTGCTGGTGATTGTGCAAATGAGTTGCAGACAGGAGGCGCATTAAATCTAACTTCAATCCTGCAGAGTACTGGTGAATACGAGGGACTCGCCGTTCAAATACACGTTCGGTGTCGTGTCTGTGATCTGTGACCACGCCACTGTAAGTTTACAATTGCTTGTAGACGCTGCCATCGTTAAGCATTTTGATTGTTGAGTACCTGGCAATTTGCGATAGGACCTCCCCTGATGTATCCTACACATCAGATATAATGTATAGAAAGTATACATGTGTTATTTGGTGCGATCTGTGAAGGCGTATAACATCCACTTTATCCAAAATACTCGATTTCTGGATAGACCAATGAGTGACTGCAATTTTTCCAAAAGGTCGGACGAGTCTCGCGTCTGACATTGTAAAATATTTCGAGGTAACCATTCTTTGAATATGACGAATATAAGTCAACGAATTCATGCTATGCCAGCCAAAGTCATGGATGGCTTAGTTGTGGCTGCCCTGCCTTCTAACTCTCCCTTACTACACGACGTTTCGATCAATTCTCTGAACATTGAGCGACCAACTACAACATTCGGAACGGTATACCGCCCTCATGACGCCATGAGCTACCAATACATAATCGTCCAAGGCACAAGACCAGGGCTGAATTAATTTCAACCACAAAGAGCTATACCAGTGGTCTAATTTCTATTACTGACCGCCGCCAGCGTTAGCATCCACCAATCTGGATGGCCCTCGTATGAGCTTAGCAGATGCAGCTCTGGCTCGTTGACAGCAATGTATCCCACATCCAAGGACAATGTTGTAATGAACAACTTCACCTATTACTTAACGTATTGAAGGTCTGCAAGTCCATGCTGTTAGCATACGTGGTCGCCCGAGCAACGCCTCGATGCAAATACAATCGTAGCAGCTCGTTTGTGTAGCGCAGCAAGTCCGGCATGACCTCCTGCTCGTCTCCGTTAAAGCGTTCGAGCACGAACTTGTCCATTGCGGTGCCCGACGGAGCCCCACTATTGCCTCCTACGAACCAGTGAGGCGCACCCACACCAATGCGCAGGCGAGCAAAGCGTTCAGTGCCGACACACTTGATGATATCGCGCACACCGTTCTGACCGCCTGGACCTCCTTTTGCCTTGAAGCGGCACTCGCCGAATGGAAGTGCCACATCGTCTGTGACCACGAGGAGCTCGTCCTGTCGATTCAGAGCTAACGGATTCTTTTTCAGTCGCCAGCGATGCGACTGCATGAAAGCACGAACAGCAGTGCCCGAACAGTTCATGTAAGTGGTCGGCAATAGAATGGCAATGTTCACTTCGTCGTGCGGGACTCCTTCCTTCAAAGTTCGTTCTTTGGCACGCTTCGACGATCGGTTCACCAAGTCGTCAACTGGGTACACGTACTCCTTGTCATTTGCATTTTGCTGGAATGCAACTCGGAGCCGCGCTACGTCACCGTGGTTGCCTGCTTCGCGTTGCAACTGCAAACGTTTGCCCTGCGTATCGGTAATCATAATCATAACCACAATGTCAATTTCTGCAGCTGTTGGTGTGATACGTGGTGGTATCGGTAGCTCACCGTCACTTGAGATGCATACGTCTCCAGAAAGTGCTTCACCACGACAAATCCAATGTTGTGTCTGCTTAAACAATGGAAGACGAACACAGTAGGTTGAGATATACTTCCGTCACCAAAACTAGAATGGCAAAATCTGCACCTTGTGCTCGTGAACTTGTCGCCTGGGTTGCCCAACCCAACGATCAGTTTACGGACGTGGTTGTACTTGTGCGAATGTGTGGAGACTGTACCTAATGGATTGCTGATATCGCTAGAGCTTGACGTGGAGAAGTTGGTCCTGCGCTGAACGCGTTGGAGCCGACGCCACACTTGTAGCATGGCTAGGATGCGGACTATAATTTGAGTTGCTTGGAAGTTGCAGCGAGAGCGCACAATGTTGCATGTAAATTATACGGTGGATAGAAAAAACGCGAGGACGAGAGAAGTATCCTTCCAGGTAGACCTGGACATTGTAGGAAGTGACCTCCCTAGCATAAAATCCTGTCACGAAACGACGCGAGTTGGATAATTGAACATGAGCGATGACGTGGTAGAACGCAGAATCTTTTGCTATGGCAATGTTGAGCACAAATAACACTTTGGCGCAATGTGTAGGAGTATTCAGTGATCTACGTGGATGACACTCCGGAAGAGCAGAGGTACTTGTGTCGGGAGGGCGACGTGAAGATTAATTACGCCAACGGTGACACATTCGAAGGAAGTATCAATGGTGATTTATTGAAACACGGAGAGGGAAAGTATGCGTGGAACCAGCGTAATGAAGAAGGAGAACGTAGGTGGCAGTGGTGTAGAGTTGCTGCAATCTAAGCTTGCTCACTAACTTCTATTTGACTAGTGTCGGTACTCGCAACGTTCGAAGGAACGTACGTAAACGGCAGTAAGACTGGACTCGGAAAAATGACGCTTGCCAGCGGGGATGTGTATCACGGAGAGTGGGAGTCAGACAAGATGACGGGTGAAGGATCGTACATGTACGCAAATGGAGACATCTTTAGCGGCAGGTTTGAGAGCGGCATTCGCTCAGGCAAAGGCACGTACGAGTTTGCAGTCGACAAAAGTCTCTTGATAGGAGATTGGAAAGACAACACGATTACAAACGGGAAGTGGGTCTTCAAGAATGGTGGATCATACGTCGGACGATTCGAAAATGGAAATCCGATCGGAGACTGTATGTTGAAGTTTCCGAATGGTCTGCAGCAAGACGGAGAGTATATTAAGGCCCAGGCAACGAGTGATGATGGCAAAGAGGTAACTGTGCACAAATTCATAGGCGGCTTAGTTGTGAAAACTTGCTAGCGCATGTGATCAACTACCATCTTCACCGCTGTGCTCAAGGATCAAGACAACGAGCAGACCATGAAATGCATACGAATTCATTCTTACCAACATTGTCATAGCCAAAAGATAACTTTCAAGTACAGAAGGACCTTGATGTTACTGAATGTACTTGTTCAAGAAGCGGCGGTGAAAGTCGTTGCGGATCGTGTCGTTAATGAACCGTTTCTTAACTTCTGGCTCGTTGCGGGACTGGTTCTTGAACACCACGTCATCATTCCATCGACGCTTCATCTTGGCACTACTTGTCTGCAACTGGGTTAGCGGATTCCCTTTGAGTATCTCCTCGCGAGATTGTTGTTCCACAGCCTTCCGTTTCGCTTCCTCTTTTCGTTGCTGTTCTTCTTCCCGCTCTTGCTTGATCTTTTCAAGCTCCCTCATCAGTTCAGCTTCTTCGTCTTCATCATCACTGCATCATATATCGACAATATACACAGTTGGCAAACACGTAAAGCATGATAAGAGTACTTTTCTCGTTCCACTTGCCTGTCACTATCGGAGTCACTTGATTCGTCAGATCCCGCACCATCGTCTGCGTCATTGTACTTGCTCGCCACTTCCTTCAGCCTTGACTCCTGTGCATCCGCCTCAGCGTCCCCTAGCAACAGAATCTTCTTGTTCTCCTCCAGACGCCGCAGCTTGTCTAGTCACCGAAGCAAATCCTTTATATCTCAGAAACATCACCGCAATACCCAGTCTCACGAGCACCATCGCACCTTGTGCCGTGTCTTTCTTGAGACCTTTTTCCAGCTCGTGCTTTTCCTCTTTCCGCTGCAATTCTTCGCGCAAATCCAGCAGCTCCACCTCATTAGCCGTGCCCTGTCCAACTTGGCTACAGCACACAACATCCACCCATAAACAGCATTCGTATCAGCAGAATACAGACGTCATCTAGCCTAACATTATCAAAATACCGGGTTTTCAGGTGTCGATGGGCTGGCAGGTCGCGCGCCGCGAGCTGGTCGCTCAATTTGCCTGTAGCATTACAAATAGACGTTTGAGTAAGAATGGCGCATCAAAAGGACAGATCTACGCACAGTGTATCAGCACTGCAGCGTGTATCTCTCTCATACGCACCTCCAGCATACCATCCTCCTTCGTTTGACTGGCCTACGGCGGCGTGCCAGGTCGGGCGGTGTGCAGTCGTCATTGCGGCTTTTTTTCGTCTTGGTAAATACTATGAAAACTTCTAGCATTGGACAAAAACAAGAAAATACGTGCAAGTGTTCCATCCAATCCGAAGGCTTCAAATGGAGAAGGTTCTTGAGCTCCTGGGTACGAATAGCTCAGTTCCGTCCGCTTGACGCTCGTCCATGTCGTCGCCTCCGTCGCTACTGCCATGGGGACGGCTTGTGCTGGTCTTGCGTCACGGCATTACGTCCTTGCCCGACCACTTTGATTTGGCTCGCTCGAAGCACTGCGTTGGTCGCGTGGCCAGTCGTTGCGATGTCCACATTCCTATACATTACATTAGTGGTTTGGTATGTCAACCCACTCATGTGACCTAGCTCGTTCTTATCGAATGTAAATCGTATTCAGCACTGCATCATCAGATATCTGGGCAAGGAAAGCAATGGGACGCCCCTCGTGCAGATTGAGGACCAAAGGTATATTTGAGACTGATAATCGACTTGCTGTTTCACGCTTTGATCCTGGCTGTGTATCTGCATTTCCATGCATGCGAATTAGCCGCTATGGCACCTGGTTGAATGCGGGCAAGGTCGGGTATCGAAGGAAGGCGATGCTGAAGAATGGCGACCGAATTCATTTTACGTCTCCTGATTCCAAGAGTTAGTCATTATGCTGCATCTACGCGAGAGTGGAGCGAAGCTAACATGTTTTCATTGTGTGGTTGCTGTTTTCTTTACCAGCTGTGACTGAGATTGTCTACAGATTCGAGATTCTGTACGTTATACGAGGTGGCGTTTGGCTTTGGCTTTGGCTTTGGCCGTCAAGTGTCTGATACATGTCTTGCAGACCTAGTGGGCTGACGAAAAAGAACGAAGATCTTCATGCGCGAGTGAGTGCAGATGAAATGTCGGTAGCCCATCGTACTCGTAAACGGACACACGAAGAGTTACAATGCACCCAGAGCCCTACAAAGGTGATACTTTCGCCTCCACGTCCACGACCGGTGAAGAAAATGCGACGGGTTACCGCAGCTTTTGAAGAAGCAAAGGAGCCAGCAAGCAAATCGACGTGTTCATCTGCGATTCAGCCAGCACAAAGCAATAAAGTGCAAGTGTCGTCAGCTAGAGCTGCCGGCAAGAAGAGACGTCTGTCAGACGCACCGGTACCAGACAGCAATATCGCACAAATTCAGAAAGAAAATCAAGTGCTTCGAGACATCCTAATCCAAAAAGAAGAGTTGGAGGTTTTCCGAGATGAAAATGAGATTTTGAAAAAGACTCATGCGGAAGAGCTCGCCAAAATGAAAGCCAAGAACGCTGTGGAGCTCGCAAAAGTAAAAGCTGAAGCTGCAGCGCAACTTGCAAAAGTGAAGAAGCAGGCTGCAACGAAGCTTGCAACGGTAAATGCTGAGGTTGCAGCGGAGATGGGAGCCTTAAAAAAGGAACTGGGCGAGTTGCGAGAAGAGCGGGACACGCTCAAGCGGACAGTCAACCACATCTTACAAGACCCCAACGTGCCACATCAAGTGCGGACAATTGCCGAGTTGGAAGCAAAGGTATGTATTGTCTTCACAGGCGAATAACATGATGTCTGTACATGATTATCTGACGCATTCGTTGCTCTAGATCCACGAACTTCATCGCACGATTCGAACGCGTCAAGATGACCTGGCATACCAGCAAGAAAGGTCGCAGACGTAAGTACTTGTTATTGTGATGAATAGCGGCTTTTGTTGCGCGATTTGCTGAAGTTGATTGTGCGTGACACGTGTATAGAACTCCACCTTCCCAAAACCAGCTCGAGGCGAGCGAGAGGAAAGTGCGTGAGTTAAAGCTGAGGAACAAGAACTTACTCATTGTGGTGAAACAGCAAGCGATTGAGTTGCTTGAAGGCCAAGGGAAGGTTGAAGAGGCTACGAAAATAAATGAAAGCACAGCCACAGGCAGCTCGACTTTGTCGGGGTCGAGTCAGTCGCAAGACTCGATCGACAATGGCCGTCTACACAGCACTCGTCGTGGCAGTTTGCCGCTCTCAGCCGTTTCCAATGAACATTCCGAGCCTTCACCAGGTGACATACCGCAAACGTTTGATGCAGTTGCTGAAGAGGCCAAAAGTGGCGATGTATCGCAAGGCGAGCCGCCAGTGTTCAACATCTACGGGACAGACAGCGCATCAGCTGACAAGAGACCCATCACGCATTCTCGTCCTCAGTTGTACCGTGCAACGATGAAAACTACCAGTTTAGCGAGCCAAGAAAGTCAAAAAGGAGAAAATGAGGAGGAGACGAAGGAGAATAGAGTGACGCACTGCAACGTGCTACAGAAGTAACCATTGGTGACAAATGTAGATATCGTGTCTCGACTCTTCCAGCAGTCGGACTGATTTTTATCATGTATGTGCCAAGACAAGTAAAGCAAACTGTAGCAGACGATAAGACGACTAGTAACAAGAGACAGCAGCGTACGAGGACGAAAACATCACGCAATGCTAAGCTCTTTGAGCTAAGCACTTATCTCGATAGGAGAGACTTTATAGGGTCACTGACATTGCTGCAAATTGCAAGGCAACAAAGTAGCGACCAAGGACTCGTACGCACAAACACGTGCGTCGTAGCAAGTGATGACCTCTGTTCGTGGCGCTTAAACACGTGGTGGAGAGCGTACTGTCATTTCTACGGTGGTGACTTTGGTGAAGCTCTGTCCCATTTCGAGCACTTGATCGAAGCAGCAGCAAATGGTGAGGCGAGTGCAACAGACTTGAAAAAATGGAGACTTAGTCGAGCATGCTGCCTTTTCTATCTGCAAAACTTTGAAGATGCTGAATACGCAGCTTTGAGTAGTTCTCGAAGTGCTCTGTGCAATCGCCTTTTGTTTCTTCTTGCACATCGACGACAACAGAGCGAGCAGACATTATTGGATCGGTATCAACAACTTGGACGAGATTCAGTTGAGGATCAACTAGCGGTGGCAGCTACGAGCTTCGCTCATAGCAATTTCCAAGAAGCTGCAGAGATTTACAAGCGACTGCTGTCAGAAACGAGCAAGGGAAGACAAGCTGGTGGCTCTGCACTGCATGTGTATTTAGCGCTGTGTTACTTCAGACTGGGCTATGACGACGTTGCTCTGGAGCTTTTGGCAGTGTATCTAGTCGGCAACCCGGACAGTTTCTTTGCAACAAATCTGAAAGCGAGTTGCACCTTTCGTCTGTATGGCTCACATGAGGCAAAACTCATCCTCGATGACTATGCGCGACGATTTCCAAACCACCCGTGCACTCAAGAAGCTCTCGACTTGTTTCACTCTACAGCGAGCTCGACGCGCTCCGAATCAGCAATCATGCAGCATAATTTAGCAATCTTTCGCTTGTCGGATAGCGAAACAAACGGCATCGAGAAGATGGGAGCGCTGGCTGAACGAATATTGAGTCCTTTGGTCGGGCATCTTGACGAAGCGCAGCTAAATCTTGTCCTGCTTCATCTCAAGCGCCGAGAGTACGTCAAAGCATTCGCTTTGATGGAGGATTTGGACCCTCAGACTGCCGCTGAACGAGCAATCAAAGGGGTGCTGCATGCTGTCATTGGTGAGCAGACCCACTCCAAGGAGCATGTTTTTCTTGCTGAGAAATATTTCCATGCTGTTGGTTCATCTCCTGACGATTCTGACACAATTCCAGGGCGTCAATGCATGGCGTCATATTTCATGCTGCGCAAGGAGTTCAGCGATGCGAACGTGTATCTAAGCTCTATTGCTACGTATGCGAGTACCAATGACGCCTTCAATTGGAACTATGGCGTATCTTTAGCTGCCACAGGTGCCTATTGTGAAGCAAAAGAAGTTTTGCTGCGAGTACAAAGCTCTGAGCTGCGTTCACAATTGATCCTTTGCGCATGGCTATGTCGCTGCTACATTTTCAGCAATCAAGCTGCACAGGCGTGGGAAGTTTATCTCACCATGGAAAGCTCCCAGACTGCGTTCACACTGTTGAAACAGATTGCAAACGATTGCTACAAATGCCAGCAATTTTTCTATTCTGCAAAGGCTTTCGACATGTTGGAACGACTCGACCCAGATCCAGAATACTGGGAAGGCAAACGCGGCGCTTGCATGGGTTTCTTTCGTCAAGTTGCAATCGGATACAAAAGGCAAAGCACTGAAGTACTTAGACATCAATGTGAGGAAGTCTTGAAGCTGCTGGACAAGTCAAAGAATGGACTGGAAGCGGCCAAGCTTGCCACTGTTCTCCGCAAGTGGACATCGTCGTTTCTGTCATGACTACAGACTCGTACCTACTGCCGTCCGAATCTTTGAATCTTTGAAGGAAACTCGGAAATAAACGCACTTCAATGTCGTGCATAAGTTCGCCAGTTGTTCGCCAATCAGCTGGGAGAATCGTCTATATTTCATCCAATCAAGTCTATTCAGCATTTCGTTCTCGATCAAAACAATGCCGCAAGAATGGGCGACATTGATAGTGGCGTCGGAGCTCGTAGCGACACTATGCACGTCATTTTGGCTGGCAACACGTCGCTCTGGACGAATTGATCGTTATCCTCTCTCTAGTGAACCTTCTGCGCTCCTCCATCCTCGTGGTTGCTGGTCGCTAGGTGCTTTACTAGCTTTTAGAATGGGTGCCGTGATTTTCTTTGTCCTAGTCCAAATCTGGGATATGTGGCGCACTAAGGGCCGCTGCTTGGCATTTTACACGTCGTGGAACTTTATTCTACAAGGCGGATATTTTGTCGCAGCTGCTTGGCGTACATGCGTCAGACGCCAATTACAGCGTCAAGTGGACGAAAGATTGGCGAGTTATACGTCATTGATTGATGAAGACGATGACGGCACTGGAAGCCCCTTTGCTAGTCGCAGAAGAGTAATGAGAGACAGTGGACTGCATTGGATTGACCTGGATCTACTACTGGACGTGTGCCTTGCTGCTTCGCTGCTCATTTGCGTTGTAGTTTGGACGGTCTTGTATCCGTACGCCGTCAAGATGGGACAACCTGAGAAGATCTTGAATGGAGTGAGCTACTGTCAACATGGAGTCAATGTACTACTGCTGCAAATTGATTTTTTTGCTACAAGGCACCTGGTATCAAGGGATGCTTTGCCGTTGATTATGTGCTGGCCTTCGGTGTATGCGGTGTTTACCTGGATTGTACATGGCACGGTGGCAAAAGGGTTTTGGCCGTATCCGTTCCTTGAGTTGGACACTCCGTGGGCCCCATTTTGGTACGGGGGATTGTTGGCTGCACATATATTGGCACTGGTGCTGGTCATGCTGCTGTCGAAGGTTAAGCACAGGGAGCAAGCTTAATCGGGCAACTTGGATACCACACATTTTATTCTACACTTAAACGACACGAGTTTATCACAAAATATATGCTAGCCACAACGTCAAGACACGATCTTGACACTCGATAATTCATCGCCTTTTGCATCATAGCTAAGAAATGACCGTAGTGCTTGATTGCAGTCAAAGCCTCAGCAACTGACCGTAAAGGCGCCACTTTCCTTTTGTCAGTCACGAGCAATAACTTTGATGTAATTGAAGCTTTTACTGTCGAGCTCTACAATACAAATACTCGTTATGCATCATTTATCATCACAAACAAATACCACTTACGTTAACGACTTGGTCTGCCTCCGAGTAGTCTTCAGCGAATCGCTGCTGTACCACAATTATCTAGTCAAAGCGATCCCGCGCTGACTTTGACTGAAATTTCGTCATGGTCCATGAAGCCGTAGAAGTCTAGCCGTTCATTTAGCCGAAGTTCCTCATTTTGCACGCTCATAACAACATCACTCGGGTTGCTGATGTTGTGCCGCTTGCAGTAGCTTGTATGCAATTTCTCTACCGTCGCAGTCTGATGGGAGCCATAACTCGGTTAGCACTAAACCGATAAACGATGCAAAATTACACTCAAATTGTGCAAAAATACCGAATCAATCTTAAAAATCTCGGATCGCTTGCCAAAGAGCACCAATCGCAAGCGCAGATACGTTTTCTTCTTCGATTCGGTCTGCTTGGAAAAGTCCACCTTGGCTTCAATTAGGTCGCCGGAGTCCAAATCCTCGCCACCTGGAGTAGCCTCGAGTGACAAAGCTTCCCCGTCTAGTGACATCTTCACAGCCGATCGCGGCAATCCATGCCGCTCGCAAAAGCTTGTGTATAGCTGGTCAAAAGTTTCCTTCTTTAAGTACGGAAAGGCACACAATGCATTTCAAGTCACAACTCCATCCAAATATCACCTCCAATCACAGCACTATTCAAATAGCCATCTTGACCTATTGCTTACCTTATGAATAGCAATTTCGTCGATTGCACCACCATTAGAACGAATGTGCAATACAATACGTGGTCCTTTTTCGATAGCTGGCTGCGAGAATGACGGACCACCAAGCTCACCTGAAGCATCACCGTTGCCCTCATCTTCAGAACTGGAGTCTAGTGAAATGACTTCCAGATTATTCACACTTGTCTGCCTTTTGGTAGTCATTATCTTGCTCAAAATGGCTCGCGTTTGATTCAGCACCTTATCTTTCTCCAGTTTCTCACGAATCTCGCGCTCTAGCTGCAGTTTTCGCTGACGTTCTGCTTCTTTCTCACTTGGCGTGTAAAGATCATCATCCTCATCGCTGTCAATTAGCACTATCGAATCTACAGCATCGATAACAGCAGCACTCTGAGTATTATTGAAACTTATATCGGCATTGTCATACTCCCACACCTGCTTTCGACGGACATATGCCGATCTTTGCTGCTTTTTCAGGAGACTTTCCTCGCCGTCGTCTCTTAATGGGCGTTCTCAGAATTGTGAAATCATCAGAGTCTTCGCTGCTTTCACCTTCGCTAGATGAAGACGAGAGCGACACTAAGCATCGAGAAAGGTGGACAGCGTCAGCTTGTAGACAACTCTAGAGATCTTAAGATGCAGATGAAGCAGAGAAGCACACGACTCACCCATCATTTGTCGCTTCTTGATGTGGTCTAATGCGCTATACAGCTTCACCTCGTCCTCTTCTTCCGAGCTCATGTGCGTCGTGCTGCTTTTTGAAATTAATGCAATCTCTATCTTCTGATTCGTTTAAACTACTGATACCTCTATTCACCAATCATGAAGGATGAAATTGACTGGGACGGAGCTTGTCATTCATCAAGTTAACTGAGTGATGGCGCCCGCGTTGTTCAAGAGCAGGAAGCGCAGCCGCAACGCTGATGCTAAGGTCAACACTGCATCCTCCGATACATCGGCATCATCTTCATCGACTGAGAAAAGCGACGAAAGTAGCAGTGACAGTGAGGATGACGAGGTGGAGAAAGCCATGTTCCGTCCCGCTCCTCAGCCTGAGACTGAAGAAAAATCAGAGCCTGAAGAGAAAGAAGAGGAGGTTAAAGAAGACGCGCTGTCTGAAGAGGAAGAGGAATGTGTGAAGAAGGAGAAGAAGAAGGGAAAAAAGGAGAAGAAGGAGAAGCAGCCGCAACGTGAAGAGGACGAAGAGCTGAAAGAGGAGATCGACCGCAAGACAGAGGCCACAGTCTACGTAGAAGGAATCCCGTACAAAGCCAATGAGAGCGACTTGGTGACGCATTTTTCATCGTGTGGTACAGTTCGTGAAGTGCGCATGCCGCGTTATCAGGACTCAGGCAAACCTCGTGGCTATGCGCACGTGGTATTTGATGATGAGGCGGCGCTGAAGAAAGCCTTACAGCTGGATGGCAAGTACTTGTTTAGCCGCTACCTGTCGATCCAAAGGGCGGAAGCGCCACGTACTGTGGAGATGGCCCTGAAGGAAAAGACTCAGAATGCGACGAAAAAGGCAGTGAAAGGATGTCGAACAGTCTACATCAAGCAGCTTCCGTACGAAGTTGAAGAAGACACAATTCGTCAAGCTCTAGCTTCATGTGGCCTTATCACTAGCGTACGATTACCAGTTTGGAACCACACTCAGAAGCTGAAGGGCTTTGGATACGTCGAGTTCTCAAGCGAAGACGAGGCGTTGGCTGCTGCTCGTCGCAGTGGCATGAAGATTGGCGACCGGATGGTACTCATCAGCTTGGACGCTGCAGGGAGCGCGCCTAAGGCCAGCTTTCGCCAACGTGATGGGCAGTATTGGAGCAAAGGTGAGGAGGCCAAAAAGTCGCTAGCTAAGAAGATTAGCGAGAAGCAGCAGCGCCAGAACGCACACAAGAAGCGAAAGACGTCAACCAAGTAGAGATGTAGACGGACAGATGTCTCGTGAATGAATGAGAATAGACGTATATAAACGCACACATCTTCAGCTTAAACCTCATGGAAATGTCCGTCACTATTCTGATCTTGTCGCGGTCTCTTCCTAAGCCGTGAAGGCGATGGGCTTTCGCCCGAAATCGACGACATCAAGGTTGCGAAATCCACGTACACCAGCCGTGTGCTGCAACTGGTCGAACCAACGCACGAGGTTAGCGAACTGGTTACGCTGAGCAGGCGTGAAGCTGCTGACAGCCGCATACTGCGTATAGAAGAGCGCGGCATCTGCAAGCGTCACGCGGTTGGCCACCAGGTACGTTTTCTGCTGCAAAGAGTTCTCCAGCACCTGCCAATGCGAGGACGCAACTGAAGCAGGACATAGTTGGATGCCGCGTGCGAAGTCTAGCCACATGGCTACTTGGGCACGCTCCAAGGGCGTCTGGCCCAGCAGCTCGTGCTCGCGGTCGGCGAAGCGTGCGAGATACTTGGCGATGGTTGAGGGCTCATACAGCTCCGTGCTTTTACCCAGACGCACGCGCAGACGACCTGAGGCAGCCGAGCCTAATTGTACGCCGCAGAAGCGAGCCATGAAGCGCACGAACTCGGCGTCCGCCGACTGGTCCAGCGACACCGACATGAGAGCAAAACGATATCGTGGCCACTATTTATTCTGCTTTTATCAGAGTGATGGTCAATAACTAAGCGATGTATACTCAATTGACGTTATAACATTGCTGCAAGTTGATAAGTATCTGGGGAAAAGCGAATCTTGGATGATCTAAACTGCTCAACATTTGTCAATTCGGTATATGCTTCTATGTGGCCATAGCTACCGGTTAGACATTGCAGTGTAGCTGCAACCCCACGGCCCCTGTATCTACGAGATGCGAGTGCTGTAAATGTATGATGAAGGGGTTCTCGAGACCTGCCATTCATGAAGACAAAAAGTATTCCTTGTGTAGACCAGACAAACTCAAGATGGTGTTGGTCAGTAACGTTTACATGACAAAGATTTATGAATGTGTTACAATCGTGTATTTTCGCTGTAGTGTTTCAAAACTGCAGTGAAGCGGCGGCTCAAGTTTGGCAAGATTGGATTTCATTATACCACTTGTGTGTGTGCGATGAAAGAGAAGCCAGAAGAACTGGCTGTAAGCCATCGCAAAACCGGTGCTTTGGCAGGTCAAGTGAGTCTGCATTGGTCACTGCCTTCATTGGAAGGAAAGCCACCAAGAGCTCGTGGAGGACATTCAGCGGTGTTAGCAGGAACGCATCTGTTGATCTTTGGTGGACACTACTTCGGTAGTGCAGGAGGCTTTGTCTATTTGAACGATTTGCATCGCTTAGATCTAGGCACGTCATCATGGGCTGAGATGGTCTTCCCAAAGGAGCAGCCACATCGACGACAAGAGATGAATCAAGATGAGGACGATCCACCACTTGTGCTACCAGCTCCACGCTACGGGCACTCCGCATTACTCCTGAATGGAGGTGAGCGCATGTTTGTCTTTGGAGGGCGTGGCGCACAAGGCCAAACTTTTCGTGATATGCATTTCTTTGCCCTGGATGCAATGGCTTGGTCCCAAGTGCAGTGGACAACCGACTGTCCTGCTGGCCGATTTGGTCATGCTGTTGCCTCGTTGGATGATACAACGATGTTCGTATTCGGTGGCTGGGATGGAAAGAAAAGCATGAACGACTTTTGGTCGTTTGACTCGACCAGCTTTACGTGGCATCGACCACAATGTTCAGGCAAGCCACCCACCCCACGACAGAACCTCTCAATGGTGAGCCTTCCAGACACTTTACTACTCTATGGTGGCTACACTGTGATGCCCGATGTGTTGCCGGTGTACAACAAAGATGTGTACATTTTTGACGTCATAGGAATGACTTGGAGTCGTCCTAGACTCGTAGGTGAATACCCTCTCGGAACTTTTGGCCAGACAATGAACCTTACGGAAACTAATCGTGATGCAGAGCTAGCAATATTGCTTGGTGGATGGTCAGGTACCGAGCGTACTCCGCTGTTTATGGGAGATAAACAGATTCGTGAACTTGTTCGACTCGAGGATCGAGAACAGCGACTTGCAAGTAGCAAAACTGCTGCAAGTGAACGCGATGAGAACCGAAAAAAGCGCGAGCGCAAGAAACAGCACAAACGCAAACTCCGCATGACGTCCTCGTACGCACGTGTCTTAGACGTGCAAAACATGGAGTGGCATCGTGTTGCTGCGTATGGTGTCGCAGTGATGAACCGATATGGTCATACGTCGACTTTAGTGGGGCCACACCTCTTTCTCTTTGGTGGTTGGGACGGCAATCGAGCCCTGAACCAGCTTGTGGTAGGCGAGCTTTCAATTTCCTCAGAGCCAACACGTTAAAGCAACACGAAGCTTTGCATTTCATCTTGGGGCTCTATTGTGTCGGCTTTCAAGCAGGGTAGCGAGATTGTCTAGGTATCGCCTTGGCTACTCCAAACGATCGATAGCGGCCTTAATGTCATCGATAAAGTCCGCAAGAGGCTTAGCACCGTGTACTTGATTGTCACGCGTACGAATGTTGACCTTTTGTTCAGCCTGTTCTTTGTCGCCGATGACGATAATGTAGTTGTAGCCTGCGACCTGTGCTTCACGCACACGCTTGTTGAGAGTCTTGCTGCTATCTTGCACATCTACAAACAAACCGCGTGGAGTAGCCATCTGCAACTTGCTTGCTACCTCATGGGCGTACTTACGATGTACTTCAGCAATCGGCAACACAGCCACCTGTCTGGGACTGAGCCACAACGGCCACTTGCCACCAGTGTGTTCGATAAGAATTGCCATCATTCGCTCAATTGATCCCAGCACGGCACGGTGGATGATGATAGGAGTGTGCGTTTCACCGTCAGCACCGTCGTATTCGAGCTCAAAGTTGATCGGCAACTGGAAGTCGAGCTGGATCGTACCGCATTGGTGCTGACGCTTCAAGGCATCTGTTACCACAATATCGATCTTTGGGCCATAAAATGCACCGTCGCCTTCATTGACACTCCAAGGCTGACCAAAGTCATCTAAGGCCAAACGCAGCTGATCTTCGGCATCATCCCAAAGCTCAAGCTCCCCCATGTACTTCTCAGGACGCGTTGAAAGACGTAGATTGAACTTGAAATCGAAAATGCCATACACATGCTTGATGAAATCGAGAGCATGAGATATCTCCGATTGTACCTGAGCAGCTGTGCAGAAAATATGTGCATCGTCTTGGTGAAAGCGACGGACGCGAGTAAGACCCGTAAGTGCGCCAGATGCTTCGTTGCGGTGAAGCGCAGAAAAATCGGCGAGACGAACAGGCAATTCTCGGTATGAATATCTCTTCGCTTCACGGAACATCAAACAGTGTCCCGGGCAGTTCATGGGTTTCAGTCCGAACTGATCATACTCATCATCACCGTGAGTGATAGCGTTGGAGTGATCACGCTCTCTACAAGCGCTTGTGTCCTCACTTGTGCTGATGCCTTGAGAAACCAAGAACATGTCATCGTGATAATTCTTGAGATGGCCAGATGTTTCCCAAAGTTCTTTCTTGAAAATCAAGGGTGTGATTACCTCGTCATAGCCCCGACGGCGGTACTCTCCACGGATAAAGTCAGCAAGTGTATTGAATATTCGTGTGCCATGAGGCAGGAAGAATGACGAGCCAGGACTTAGCGGGTGGAACATGAAGAGCTGCTGGGCACGTCCAAGGAGGCGATGGTCGCGCTTCTTCGCTTCCTCTTGAAGATGTCGCCACTCTTTTAGCTGCGCATTGTTTGGGAACGACATGGCGTACACCCGCTGCAACAACTCTTTGCCCTTCCAGTGCGACGCACCACATCGTGTTATCGCGAACGACGACAATATGCCTATGAAATAGTCAATCACAGTCAATACATACTGTTAGACCCAGGATACACTACCACTATGACTCAATGTTTGCCCACGTGTAGCTCGCCAACACTCATTACTAGAGCGGGGAGTCGTTTCACGGGCAAGAGTTGATATGGGACTGTATGGGGAGAGCACCCAATCGAATAGAAAAACAAGAAGAAGGCGCAGCGTATGGTCTTTCAGCTACTCCTTCGCTCTCTTCTGCTTGTAGATAGTCCAGTATCTAACACCATGTATAGCTCACGTACCAGTGTGGGGAACGTGAGGACCGCGGCACAAGTCAATGAGTGGACCACAACGATAGAGCGAAATGGCCTCTCCCTCGGGAATCTTGTGCAGCATTTCTCTCTTGAAGTCCGAGTATGCAAACAGTTCATTTGCAAACTCGCGCGTTACTTGCAGTCGTTCAAAAGGTTGTCTGGCCTTGACAATCTTTTTGATATTGCGTGATAGCTCGTCAAAATCCGTCTCAGACACTGTCAGTCCATCCTGCAGGAACATCTCGTAGAAAAAGCCTCCTTCACTCAATGCTGGGCCATCCGTCAGTCGAATTTTGTGTTGAAACTTTTCTTCTAAAGCCTAGCAAACCAATCACAAACCAATTCAGTCCGCTATTACCCTCTTGGCCTGACATGATCAACAACTGCAGCACTCTTACCTGTCCCAAAACGTGCGCCGACGAGTGCCAGAAGACGCTTTTGCCCTCCTCACTCGAGAAACTGCATCCATAGAAACAACAAAACATAAGAAACCACGATGGAAAACTTTACTAATCTATCTGCCTTCTTACTCGAGTATTTCTAATGAGCCTGAGCGTTGCAGCGGTGTGCGCAGGTCCAGCAACTCGCCTTCGCTCTTGGCTGCCAGTGCCTGAAACTTAGGCAGTCCCATCTCGTGCATTTGCTTCAGCACGTCGATGGACGTGGATACAGCAGCCACACCACGAAACGTGAAGACGCCCGGTGTCTTTGCTGGATATTGCACGACCAGCTCCAGCGGCTCTGCACGATTCATCGCCTGCTTCGTCGCTTGTTCCAGTGCCGTCTGCTGTCGCTCCATCTCTTGTGTCCATAGAGCGATGCGGTCATCGCGGATAGAGAGCGTGGCCAGCCCCGCGCGTGGTTGCAGTCGCAACAGCGCGGTAGCAATTCGTCTGTACTTGACTCTTGTCAGCATTTCAGCGAATGACTTGCAAGATGGAAGAAGAGACTTATGATGATTGGCTGGGAAGATCGATACTTAGTGGAGGTGATTGATTGGTTGAAAAGAAGGCTTGCGAGTCAAATGAAGCGAGTAGCACGTCGTGTGCACAAGTGGTCGTCGAGTCGCGAGGAAGTCCGACTGCGCTTTCGCTGTACTGAGTGTGGCAAATGCTGCACAGGAAGAGGTGGACGTGTGCGTGTGAACGATCGGGAGATGCAGGAGCTCGCAGCAGCCACCAACTTGTCTTTGGACGAGTTAAAGCGGGATTACACTCGCACTATCGTGGAAGAGGACGGAGAGAAGGCGCATAAGGTGCTGAAACAGACATCTGACGACCGTCAGTGTATTTTCTTACGAGGTTCAAAGTGCTCTGTGTACCATGCGAGACCGACACAATGTCGGACGTTTCCGTGGTGGCCGCAAAATCTCGTATCCGATTACGACTGGCAACTCGCAGCTGATGAGTGTGAAGGAATCCACGTAAACCAACAAAATGATGGACAAGAGACTGCTCCTGACTACTCATTCAATGATGTCATACTGGAAACGATCGTCCATGATGTGAGCCGCAGTTATCACTTTTTATTGATCCTACAGCTCCTCTCGTTCCGGGACTGACGTACGTATTGAATTGCTCTCATTGCTGTTAGATCCACCGGTCAGGCGAAAACTTTACATACAACGAGCTACAGCAAATGCTGCGGGACTTGCAAGAAGTGGAGCCGGACTTTGTAGCGCAATACAAGGCCGAGCTCTTTGACAAGTTTTCACGACGAGTTGTCTTTAGTGACGACGAGGTAACAGTTTTGGACAATTCGATCGATGGCCCTTCACGCAGCTTCGTGTTCAACAACCGAATGCGCTTGACTCAAAGTGAAGTGGCGCTGTGTCAAATGCCGGACACCAATGTTGATGTCGAGCCAAAATTTGATCGGACTACTCTGGCTCTTGACGTGCATCGGGCATTGTGTATGCCTTTTGCATGGCTTTCCAAGCGCGATAAGGTGCCATTGCACGTGTCTGTACTAGGAGCAGGAGCATGTACACTGCCGCTGTTCCTTCTGGAGCACTTTTCGTCTCAAGAACTCGGGCGACTTGACGCTGTCGAGCCAAACGATCGGGTGAATGCCATCGCACAGCAATTCTTTGGGGTTGGGACAGTCTTGCAGCATGACCAACGACTTGTGATCCACGAAACATCGGGCGAAGATTTTCTCGCGGAGCAAAAAGGCTTGGAAGCTGCGCTCGATCTGTTGATAGTGGACGTTGAGGCTGGTGAAAGTTGCGCTGGTGTACTAGCACCACCGCTCGCAATGTTGGAATCGAGTTTTCTGTATGCAGCAAAGCGTGTTCTTGCTCCTCAGGGTATCCTAGCAGCTAACGTGATTACTGAGTCCAAAGAAGCATTGAAGGAGCTAGAGACTAAGCTCGGGCGCGTGTTTTCGCGTGGATTACGTCTATCTCTACCAGCTAACACGGTATTCTTCCTTTTCAACGACAGCTTTGATGGCAACACCTCTCTGACAGCGGACAAATTCATCCGGCTAGTTCAGGACAGTGCGTTCCAGAAGCAGCATGCTCAGACGCCTGTGCTTCTAGACGCATGTCAACTGACTACGTGGGTCTCAAATTCGATAGACAGCGGGTCGAGGAGCTGATGATTCTGACGAAGTGAAAAGATCAATCTCGCTATTGGCTTGACGATCGATCATCGTGATAATTTCTTCTACGGACTAAATGGATGAACAAATGAACAAGAAGACAAGAAAGCTGGTCTAGCGTCACAACCTGCTCTTTGCTGTCAAAAGGATTGATCAAGGAAAGGAGAACTTGGAGCTAGTATTTGTGGAAGATAAGCTGCTAGTGGTTCAATGAGGTTTATACAATCAGCTTGTGTAAGCAGCGCTCTCAATCCTCGCTGATGACTCTAGAATCCGATGGAGAATTGTCACTAGAGGACAGTTGCTTGGAGTCAGAAGGTTTCGATGTTTGACTTGTGGAATCGAGCGCACTGAGCAGAAACAGCAAGTCGCCTTCGCTGTTGTGAGTACCTCGGCTACTCAAAGACTGGGTTTCGACCTTATCGGTGCAGTCCGTCGTTTTAGTCTCTTGATCAGTCTGGAAGCCATCGTGGCTTGAAGCAGGCTTCTCCAGCTCACGGATTAGTAGTGTCTCAAGACTGCTAGATCTGCTATCAGAATCTTCAGACTGTTCTTTCTTGCAACTAGCAATATTGCTTACTTGTGAGGTCCGAGAATTTGACAATTTCGTCACATGTTGCGGCTGTGGACACCAAAACGTTTTTGCCGCTTCTACTGCACCGTGTGCTGTCGATGTGACCTCAAGATTTTTCCGGAGTTCGTCAAGCTGTGACGATAACAGCTTCATGTCTGTCAATGCATCTGGCATTACAAACATGCTAACAGCGCATTCTTCTAGTCGAGAGGAGTCACGCCTTGTTGATGGAATACGAAGCCCACCGATTCGTGCTTGGGACAAAACCGGCAAGTAAATCTGGTCTTTCAGAAGCTGCTTTTCACAGATCTTTTGTCTTCTTGGTAGGTCCGCTGGATCATCTCGAACGATTTTGCTTCGGTAGATTCTCGCTGTCATCCTCCCCATTGCCTCCACGTGATTGCGTTTGCAAAGGGCCATTTCACGGTCCCATTTTGTAATATTCTCCGGTGGACAAGCTGAAGTCAGAATTGCAGCAGCTACAGATTTACGCGAAGTGATAGGCACAATTGTGTTTGGCGGAAGACACGCGGCAAATGGCGTCGCTGCAGCAGCCCAATTCCGAGAATCGACTGCAATAGTCGATGGATGATGCACTTTTCGAGAAATGCAAGTTACCAAATTCGGTCCAAGGATCGATGCTGGTGCGTCCGAAGCATTCTCCTCTTTGCTCGGTTTTCCAGACAGCAACCGCCACCGCCGACAACTAAAAGCTCCGCGAGAATTAAAGGCAGAGCCGCTTGGTCTTGATACTTTGCGTGGGGTTTCGGCAATGTGAAGCTCGGACTCTTTCATTGAGAAGCCAGGGACCATTTCACTCGCCTTCATTCCCAAGTTAGGGGGAATGAAGTCTAATGCCCTCAGTACGGTATTTTTGGGGAATGCTAGCAATGCAAACTTAACGCTTTAAATCCGGAATGAGATTCATATCACGACTTAGGTGCTCTCTTAGTTCTTCATTGTGCGTTTACAATAAGCGCAAGTGCGTGAGTTCTCTCTAACGATTCTCACCACTTGTAGATGAGGCAATAGACAGCAGAATCCGATGAGCTGGTGATATCTCCTGAAGAAAAGACGAGATTGACAAAAATATAGTACGCTACAGCGTTGTTGTCTCCAGTGCGAAACATTTCCTCGATGACACTGTACTCACTCGCGGCTAACCAATCCTAGCAAAAGTCCACGTCCGTCTACTATTTGTAAGACGTTCCGTTGCGTTAATGCTATTTCAAAGCGCCAGAAAGCATGTGCCGTGAAATTCACTATCGTTCACGTAGACAAACGCATCGACAAATCGAGTTGATAGAGCCAGTGGATGAGTCTAGAATTCGTAGCTCTCGCCATCAGCTGAAGATACACGTCTTGGGCGGAGACCCTCGCCATTTACCACTTCATCATCTGATGCTGTTGTGACAAATGAATCGGATGCACGGAAAGACTTATCATCAAAATCGTACGTCGACTGCGTATTGCTGAGAACATTTTCCGTCTTGGTTGCATATAATGGCAAACCATCCACGCCCGCTCCATAGCTACTACCAGTCCCATCGGTACCAAAGCTCGAGCTGGCAAGACCAGAGTTATAGCTCGATCCTTCCAATTCGCTGTCAAAGCTACTTCTTTCGTCGTAGCCTCTGGGAACTCTTGGCTTTGTGAAATCGCCAGTGCTGCTCGCGCTAAATTCCGAGCTCGCAACGATATCCGTGACGGTGCTTGACTCGAAATCAGCAATACTGACGATGTCTGCGGTGTCAGCACTACCAGCCGCAAGCTCGGCAGCTTTGTTCTGCATCATCCTTTCATCAATGTCGACTGAGCGTGTTGTGCTGTTAAAGTCGGTGCTGGCAAAATTGGTGGTGTTATGAACAGAAAATTTAGTTTTGTCACTAGCATTTGAGTTAGTGAGTCCACTTGGCATGGCGATGGCCATCTTCGCCTTTGCCATACCGGACATTGTTAGCGTCTCATCCAGAGGCTCAAACGCAGTTGGCTTCTGGCAATGAACAGAGGGTTCGTCTTGTGTAAAGTCCACAGTTCCGATCGAGGACACCGAGCTGCTGCGGTTCTCGTTGTTCAATTTGCCGTCTTTGTTGGGCAAAGCTTCCATCTTATTATCACGCCCACGAGAAGGTTGCTGCTCAAATGAGCTGTATTCCGCATGTTCACCCATGCTCGACAGATCTGAATCGCGCCCGTTAAGGAGAGGATTGAATCCAGGCTGAGGGAAATGCGAGTCACCCGTTTTGTACTCAAAGGACGAGCCCATAGATGTTTCGCTTTCGAAAGATGGTACTTGTCCAATGACAAAGGTCTCGAGGTCTGGCGTACGCCCATATTCGAGGTTGGGATCTTCTTCCGCAATACGCGACTCACCTTCGTACATTGAGTCATCGGGATACATCGAGTGGGAGGCCCCAAATGAGCCTCTACCTGCATGTTCGTTAGCACCAATTTTGTGGCCAGACCGTTGCATGGGCGTAGAGTAGTTGTTGTACATGAGCCCCGAGTCACCAGGACCACGACTCGAGTGAAGGGAACCCGATGACGATACCGTCTTATTCTGACGGCTTAGTCGGTCATTGAAGACAAGAGCACTGGCATTGAGGCCTGGGCCACGAGAAGCGCGCGACCGATCTTCCGATGAAAAGTTATCTTTATAGCCAGAGCCGTGGGCCCGTGAATCGGGCTCGGCACTCCAGTCCAGATGAGACCTGGACTTGTTTGCGATGTACGAAGCCGGCAAACCAAAGCCACTGTCTCGGAACTGGTTCATATCCTGTCCAGGTCGGCGTTTGCGGCGCCAGAATACGACCGAGAGAATGGCGATAACGACGGCAGCGACGGCACCAACGATCGTGGCCACTATGGCACCCGTCGACAGCCCCATGTCGTCACTTTCCGCCACGCCTGTCGTGCTAGCTTCGACATTTGTGGTAAGAAACGTGATGAAGTGATAGCTCGTTTTTAGGAAATCCTTCGGTGGCAGAATGATGTGTGCGAATACATTCCGCTCGCCTGGACTGCTGTACTTAATCTCCTGACGGAAGCTCGCGGTCCCTGCGTTCGTGAAGTTAGATGTCTCTTGGTCTGCAATGTTGCGGTTGCTTCCTGTTCGGAAAATATCGCACACGGTAGCTCGCGAGCATGTATGAATGTTAGCGTGACCGATCTGCATGGGGAGGCCCGTCGCCGGATCAGGAACCACCGCCTGTAGCTCTGTGAGGTTAAACGCGTTGTCATTCAGGTTTAGCGTAGCTGTGAAGGTGTACTCGACTTCGCTTTCGGGTAGAATAGGGCCAGTCGTGGCCTGCTCCAGCGTTATGGTGAGCGGGCAATCGAAGCCTACTCCCTCGCCCAGCACATAGGCAAAGTCGAAGTTCGACACCTGCATGCCTTGATCCATCCAATAGCAGTATGTTGTGGTGCCATCATACTTGTAATCTAGAGAAATAAAAAAAATCAGTTTGACGATTGATGCGCATCAAGGTGGTGAGAATGCAGGGGGGGGAGGCGTACCATAGAGTGAGGGAGCCGTGTTAGCTGAGACGACTGCGCTCATTATAAGCAGGAGACCCACAGTCCACCACAGCTTCAAGGAGCTGCCGCGTCGGACCTTCATGGGAGCGACGTGGAAGTGATTGAGTGAGCGAGAGAGAGAGTGTTAAGTGTGTAGGCGGATGGAGCAATGGCTACTGGCTACTACTGGCTTCTTGATCCGCTACGTTTGACGATCGGTGTTGTGTCCGCATTGTGGGGTAGGGTCCATGTGCTTTGTGATTGGCTCGTTTGAGTGTACATGAAAAAGATGGCGTAAGCTTTAAAAATGTTATGTTTTGTCTGTTTTCTGATCTTCCTCACTCCCTCTTTGGGATGTGCTGGCACGGCGTTGCTCACACTTCTGAAAAACAGACGTTCCTTGGCAAGGTCTTTTGTCGTAGCGTTTTGTCAGTTCTTAATGCTTCACCGCCACACCCTCGTGCGTCCTCTTCTTCGGCTGCTTGGTGTCGTGCGCAAGGGCAAGGTATCGAACAAATCAAAGCAGCTGGTAGCACTCCATCTAGAGGCTACTCATCCTGAGGAGACTGCAGTCGCATGCATTTGCGATGCCTACTTCAACCCTTTGGGTACGTGGCGTTTGATGTCTTCGCGTCTGCTCCAGTATTCGTTCGCCACGCAAATCTTCTTCCTCGGCGTTTAAACAATGTGCTTGGCAAACGCATTGATAGCCACACAAGCCATGCACTTTCGAATTAACTTCCGCATAAAAAACGGCCGGTCCGCGCAGAATTGCAGCAGAGACTCGACGCTGCTCTAGAAGAGCTGCAGCCGTTCCCAATACGTCTTGCAGCTTACGGTCTTGAACAACGGCATAGCTGCAATAGATGAATATTTTATCTGACCCTATTTCCAAGCACGAAATGGGTTAAGACAGCCATATGACGGTACTCCTGTAAAGTCATGGTGTGTCGCGCTTGTAATGTCGCTTAGAAGGCGGGGATCTGCAAGTGATTCACCTTTTTTCACCTTCCACGGTGTCTATAAAGGATATTTCTCACAGCAGAACTTTATTGTTGAATTCTCTCTCTTTTTAGAACAAAAGAACTGACGCACGTATCCCTCGCTCGACAGTTGGTTCGCAAAGAGGCGACTAGCGTACTCGTGCTTTTCTTCCACAAACGACTTCAAGAGCTCGCTCTTGGAAACCCACGCATGGTTTCAAACTGAAGAATGTCAAAAGTGTGGCACATGTTTGCGTCTACCGATTCTATTATAATGGCTTCAACGCCAGCTATGCGGCGGGGAGATATCCGCTGCAGCCTTCGACTCGCTCCTTAATGCGCAAGGAAAACCCAGCTAGCATATGATCCGATGATGCACTCGCGTGCGTCATAACCAAACAATTTACAGCTAGAGCGCCTGGACTTTTTTCTCATTCCACACCTCTTTCACGACCGCGCTCAGAGATTGATTGAGCAATCGCATGTAGAAAGCTAGATCGTTTTCGTTTATACGATTTGGCTGTAAATTTCACTGTACGCTCTATCACGCGTGAGGACATCTCGCATAAGCAGCGCTTCCGTCATATCCATCTTGTCGGTATTGTCGCGCGCATGCAATATTTCTTTTGTCGCTACCAACCCCTTCGAAAACTGCTACAATATTACCACGATTTCGGTGTATATAAAGCGGCGGTCCAAAACATATGGTTCTTTCGAAATACAAATTTAAAGAGATTTTATTTCAAGATCTATATAAATTCCGGCATTTTTTGTTAAGGCTGCTTTTGACTTTTCGGTGGAAGTCTCAACCCATCTAACAAGTCCTTGTGTACTCAAAGCAGCTCTGAGCTTGACAAGCCATAAATATTTCGAACGAGAAGGGGAATAAATCATGCGAGATGTATACGGCAAAGAGCTAAGAGCCAGGGTCCTTGAGAAAGACTCTAACTACGTGAAATGCGACACGAGCTTTCTTGTCTACGTGGAATGCGACATGGGCTTTCTGATCGTGCAGATATTTTTCGTTGTATGATCGGTATTACAAAGAGCAGTGAATGCCACATACAATATTCAGGAGTACCTGAGTAGATACTTTATTATCTCCACGATGTTTTTATCTACTTTCTGAAGGACAGTCTCCGGATTGACCATGTTGATGGCAACGTTCACGTCACGGTCCATGTACTTGGTAGTGCGCTCTGCATCATCGCAGCGGAGCTCTCCAAAACACTGCTTCTCTTCATACTGGACCTCAGCTCATTTGCGTGGTAGTATAACGCCCTTGTGCTTTCTCCACTTCGGTATCTTCACGACGATTGTGTAGCTTACTGTCTGGTGGCACTGCGAGTTGAGCAAGGGCTACACAAGCGCGACGCGTCACTTAAACACGATCTGCTGTAATTCTCTACTCCAACGCGAAATGTAACGCAGCGCTCATGCGCTGAAGCAGATCAAGATGAAGGCGTAACATCAGGCCGGAAGTCTTGAATCTCACGGGATACTCTCAGCTCAAAAGTGAATTTCGTAAGTGAATGGTGGCCAACGCCGGCTTGATAACTTTGAGCACTTCGAGAAACGTCTACGACCATACGTGCGGATTACAGCTGACGAGCTTGGTAGCAATCTTACCAAGAAGGAAAAGAAGGAGAAACAAAACTCGTGAGTACGATTATGCATGCGTGCAAGAGTACGGATGTGACGATAACGTTGCAGATACGAGACATTCTTACACCAGATGACACCGACTGGAGCGCGTAATGGATTCCGTTGGGTAGATTGAATTCAAGAAAATGGTCTCACATCTATGTTCTACTCCTGTGGAAGTTTCAAAGCGCGTTCGAGAGGAAGATGGCGGAGGTATCTAACGAGAAGCGAGTCCGGTCGTTCTAGCGCTTTCCCGCGAGAGCGCACATCAAACTCAATGCAGCTACTCTAGATGGTTTCTATACGTGCATCAACAAGTAAGTTGAGAGCTACAACTGAAATCAATCTGGCGTATCGCTATCGGTGAAGTCGTTTCAGGAGAACAAGTGGACTGTAATGCGCCACGCTTTTGACTTGAAACCATGCGTCGAGCGAGATGATAATGCCAAGAAGAGCAAGCTATTGGAGATGACAACCGAAAGGAAGTACTAGTACGCTAGTCGCCTCTTTGCAAGTAACAAGTGACGGATACAGTGCCTGCTACGTCCACAGACGGATGGCGAGAAGAGGATAGACAAGAACTCTTCCGAGTGTCCACTGGTTTCTCTTGGATATAGGATAGATGTCGTCATCGGACTTGGCCCTGGCATACGGTCGCTATGAACTGCTGTGAGAGAGGTCTTTCATCCGGTCGGATTTCGCCGATCCCTGCACCCTTACCGTTGCAACAAGCACGATATTGTGCAAGTGACTGCGAAGGAGTACCGTCACTTGGCTAGCTTCAAGCGATTTACTGAGGGCTTGTAGAAACGGCACCCTGAGCACAAGAAGTCCCTTGCTTAGCTGTCGTCGTTCAAGACCGCGACCGCGAGCTATACAATATGTCTGGAGCGAATGCAGTATTTCTAAAGCAACGTGACGTTTCTTATGAATTTCAGCGCGTAGTGGCCATTTCTTAAGTGGAATTTTCTCCATAAGCGTATGGCTCGTATGGCGGTCGATGCAATCGCGAAGTGCCGTGTCCCGACGGCGAGCATGACGATATGCGTGGTGTACGGAGACTGGAGTAGACGCGATAGCATCAAAGAACACGCGCCCAATCCGGCGAAAGGGCTAGCAGGAACGTTGCGGAAGTGCGCGACGGTGAGGTTCATGAACGAGTTCATGACGAGCAAGCCCTACTTGAAAGCGTTCTCCAAGTGTTTCTGTCTCTACGGTTTGCGCTCAGTCGGTGTTTGAAGCTCCATCACCATGGTAGTTTGCTTTGTGCCGTGAATATTCTTGAGCTCGGTATGCGTCTGGCGGTACAAATGGGAGTGAATGCCCATGTATCAGTTACACATCCCCCTTTGGGCTCGCCACGCGACCGACTAAGATCCATCCACCAATCACAGTCGAAGTGCCAGGACTCAGGCGCGTGGAAACCTTCAGAAGGTACATAGTAAAAGTGTAGATATGAGAAAGTATCTATGCAGGCTTCCTTTTCCACCCTCATTCACTTGCCACAGTTAGCTGCTTCGAGCGCAACATGGTGCAGTCGATCGTACCCGCGTTGAAGCTGTCACAATTCCACCGGTCATGCAGTCTACTTGCTGGGCTAGTGCTCATGCTGGGTGTCGGCTCGATGTACGCGCTGTCAGCGTGGAATGCGCAGCTGAAGACAATGCTGCATTTTACGCAGGCGGGGATCTCCATGGTCACTGCTATGATGATGTTGGGAACGTACATGTCGTACATGCCAGGTATAATTTTCGACCGATTGGGGCCTCATACAAGTTTGTTGCTGAGTGGAAGTGCCATGTTGGTCATCCATCTCGCTATGTTCACGGCACTGCAGTTTTCGCCGGAAAGTGTGAGTCCGCTGGGCATTGGCAGCGCCATGATGTTATTCGGACTGCTCAGCTCCTTCTGCGTCTTCTCGTCAATTGTCCCGAATGAGTCCCTGTTCGGAGAAGCTAATCGCGGCAAGGTCATCGCATCCCTCATGTCAGCCTATAGCTGCGGTGGTGCCTTCTTCGCCTTCATTTTTCATGAGAGCTTCCACAGCCGTGATGTGCCTGGCTACTTCCTGTTTGTAGGAAATTACCTCGTGCTCGCTTGCACTTTCGGATATTGTGTATTTGCTCGTCCGACTCATGAAAAGGAAGGGATATCAAGGAGTACTGAGTTTTGTATTGGTCAAACCAGCATGGAATCCGGCGAACAGGCGAATGATGCTGCTGACAGTGAGAAGCCCGACGAGATTACAGGAGTAAGCTTGCTGATGGATGGGCGTTTCTGGATGCTTTTTATCCCGGTAATGATCATTGTTGGCGCAGGATTGCTGGTCATGTCCAACGTGTCGTTTATTGTAGAATCACTGGGTGGGCCGACCGAGCAGGTTCCCTTTATGGTGGCACTATTTTCTATCGCTAACACGCTTGGTCGGTTAACGACGGGAGCTGCCTCGGATTTTGTTCTATCGCGACATCCTCGCGCATACTTTGCTGGAATATCCGCGCTGCTTACAGCCGTCACACAAATTGTCTTCTTATCAGTCCCTCCCAGTTGGCTCGTGCTGCCCGTGGGTTTGGCTGGGTTTTCCGAGGGAGTCATGTTCGGCACGTTTCCAGTAATCGTCCGAGAGGAATTTGGCTTGCAGAATTTCGGCAAGAACTTTGGCCTCATAAGTCTCGCTAACTGCTTTGGATACCCTCTCTTCTTCAGTCCGTTGGCATCGTATGTGTATGAGCGCTCAGCTACAACGCATACTACGGACGGTGTCGAGAAATGTTTCGGTGCCCAATGTTTTGGGCCTGTCTTCGTCGTGACTATCGTGCTTTCAGTTGTAGCGCTAGTCTGTTGCATACAGTTGGCACGACTGCAGCGACGCCCCAAGTCTCACAGCTACCAGCAGATCCGACCTTAGGTGTAATGTGATCGTTAGTTCCTATTATTCCTCGCACTCAAGCTCAGGCTCTCTCGTCTGTGCTCAGAGTTCCATCACCGTCAACCCCAGCAGCTTTTGACTCGCTTCTTGAACATTCGAGCTCTCCGATTTCGCCACACTGTTGAACAGCAGAGCAGCTGTCTTGGAACCAAATAATCAATTTTGCAATTCATGTTCACTCAATTGAATGTGTCAATGCTACGACTTGCTGTGCCGAAACAAGAAATTTGCAGACTTTCGCTCGCGTATAGCAAAGCTCTCGCTTATCCCGAAGATTTTCTGGCTCTCTCTAAATTCGACTGACTTGAAGAGAAGACCAAGTGGACATTCGTGAACGAAAAGTAACACACGCTGAATGCACGAGTGTGAAGTGTGCGCCCAAGTCGCTTTGCAGCGATAACGCACGTACCAGCAGTGTTAACATCCGTGTTGAATGGTTTTAGAGCGCCAGCTTGCAGATGATAACGACGCCACATTGTTATGAACTTCGACTGTCGATTGCAGAAGCACGTCAATCAGCGATTCGCTATTACTGAAATGGGCGGCTGAGAGACCAACGCACAAGGAAGAAGTGATTATCGTCGCTAGACATCTTGTATCAGGGATGGTTTCATCGACAAAGATAACCCGCAATTGAATTCACGAGTAGCTGCTACATATCGCTTTCTCTACTTCACGAAAGGAGAAAACGACGATAAAAACAGATTCTCGAATCTCAGCAGCAGCAATCGCTCAGACTTCTTCCTATCAAGCGCAGATTTGATTCAAGATGTGTAAACTTGTTGTAGTTAGTGTAGTCTATGTCCATTTACAGCGAAGATTCCATTTGTGAAGGCAAGGAAGGATCTGTCTGGAACGGCGTTGTAGACGATTGACGGTACAAGTGGCTCAAAATACGAAACATGAAACGGAGAATGGCAAGTTTGCAGGCAAGATCGTGGCAGGTGGGAAAGCAGCTAGTATTGTGTCATGGAAACCGAAGAATCCAGTAACGAAGAAAGGATTCGAGATATATGGCCCAGACGCTGCATCATCATGACAAAGAAGCTTTGTGAACAGTGGAAGCAGTTGACTGCAAGAGCTGGAAACGCTCTTATTGGGTTTGGAGACTGAAGTGCGACCGACTGTGGAGGTCTGATCAAGAAGCCCAGCCAAGAAGTTGGAGGACGAGTTGAAGCGCTACTAAAGGGTCCCAAGTTTCACACGAGTAAACTAAACTACATGTGGACCATGGTTTACAATGCACTCTTGGCTGCTTTGGCATGACTGGGAATCGCGACCACAACGCATCCAAAAACATATTCCCTTTGCTTTGTTCCATTTCTCTGCCTCTCCTATCATAACACCAGTACGTTTGATCTACGGATAATAAGCAGGGTCTGCACTAGTGTCTATACAGACGCTGCCTCTTTGCCTCAGAACTTGAAGTGAATAAGCATGAGTGTCGCTGCCATACTGAGAAAAACGTGCGAGAGTGCATTGTGGTTGAACTTGTCCTTACTGGGAGCCCATACGAGGCCCTGTATGAGACCGCCCACGAGCTTGACACTGTAAACAAGGAGCTCGTTGGTCGAGTGGCTCCAATCCCAGTTCCACGTCATGATGCAGGCGATAGGGCCGAAGACCATCACAGGGACAAAGCCAACGAAGAGGAACACCGCATGCATACTGACACTGGCCCAGACGGCGAGCGCTACGTAGAGAATGGCAGCCAAGCCAATAATGGAGTAAGCCCAAGCCTCAGGCAGGTGGCGACTGGCAGCCAGCGACAGCAGCGCGAAGTTGGTGAGGATGGAGCAGGCCAACACGACACGCCACAAGGCGTCAATCATATTGTCCACAGTGGAACGGCTGAGGTTCACGCCAAAGATGCGCGCGGTCTTGACCAAGTGCTCCTCTTGCTGGTGTGCAATGCCGCGCATGGCCTCAAAGGCGACGTGGTGTAGCAGGCCACCCAAGGCCGCCGAGATTCCGAGTGCCATGAAGTACATGATGTACCAGGCCAAATCACCCTTGTCTGTAGCGGCGAAAAGGCCGATGTACACGGCGAAGGCGAAGCATTGTACGGCCAGCAGGTAGTCGGTGATAAAGCAAGCAGGCTGCGCATCCCACTCCTCGCCCGTGGTAGAACGGTAGGCCCAGAGTGACCAGTTCTCGAGCTCCGCGACAGCCTGGCGACACGCTTGTGCTACTGTGGCAGATGCCGTGAGCTTACGCTGCATCGTCGAGCTCATGGTCGGTCAACTTTTGTCTCCCAAGTGGCTTCCGGTGAATTCCGTTTTGACCTTGACGGACAGACTGCCTTTACCTATATATTGGTTGTGCCCTAACCTCTATCGGGTAAAGTTGCAGACTCAAGGTACCTAAAAAGGTGTCTCTGGTCAGAAGGAGCAGATACTTGGTACCATACACCGTGGCTCGCCAGAGACGTTCTGTAGAAAGCGAAAAAGGAATAGAGGAATCGCCCGCGTTGGATCCGCTTTTTGAGCCGCCTGCGTTGGATCCGCTTTTTCTACTATTTTTGTGCAAGCCACAAAGAAAGAAGCTTGCCGACATGATCAAGGAGGATGCTTTTTTAGGAAAGACAAGGGTTACATTAGCATCATGTGTCTGCTCAACTTTCCCCATCTTCTGTAGCACGTAACCAATCTTCGTGTATACATACATGCCAAGATGCTAGATCTCGGGATGCGGCCGTTGTTCATATGCAGCCATCTGTCCCAGACCAATAGTGCCAGCAGTTTTGAAAGGTTTCGATCCAAGGGAGCCGGATAATCAACAATGCCGAAAACGGATGGCACTCATGCTCTCAAAATATCGAACCTCAACCCTCGACATTTTTCCGCACTGAAGTGCAACTCGCAACGAGGAAATCCGCGCTGACGAGACGATCGGGAATTGCAAAAGTTGCACTCACAGTAGCTACTAATGCTCCTATTTGGCGGGAATCTCTCGGGTGGGAAAAAGCCAAGTGTCAAGGTTTGCAAGCCGCAGCATTTGAGCTCTTTGTCTGCTGAAAATGGATCGTTGATTGGCAGTGAGTCGTCTTCCATGACGCCACATACGGAAGCTTTGCATCAACTCTCGAATCACGAGCTCCGTTTGCTGGAGGAACTTGAACGCACGCGATCCAAGTTGCAGGCTGAGTGGCGACTCAAATTAGCCAACCTTCAACGACAAGAACCTGACGCGTACTCACACATGGTGAGCAATGTTCATGACGCAATGGTCCTTCGAGTGGAAGAGCTGGAAAAACGATTTCAAGTAGTAAATGGTGGCACAGACAGTAAAGCTCGTTTCCACGATGAAGTGCAGGATGTGATGCATTCCAAGACATTGGATCTCTCTCCTAGCCAGCGCTCCAAGTCATTTTTGAAACACAAGAAGGTCCATGCAACACCCAGATCGAGGAATGCTAACCAAGCGATACATCCAAACGTTCGAACTGGACTCGATATGCTGCCAGTGCTGACAACAACGGGAGAAACCCCGTTTGAAGTTGGATTGGAGGCCCACCTTGCAGCAGGGCAACAACAGCAGCAGCAACATGTTCTTCCCGTTTTCAGACTGCCCTCCGTGAATGTAGCAAATACAGCAAGCGCTATGGCAGCTAAGGAGGTACAAGCAATAAAGAAGGACATAGATCGAAAGCAAGCAAGCGAAAAACTTGGACTGTCAATGGGGGAAATCGAAGCTCTCGAAATCGAGCTCAGTGGTGCGAGGAACGAAGTCTCTTTGCAGCCACCCTTAGTGCTCTACGAACCGAATCAAGTATCTCTTCGTGGTCAAGATAAACTAGGCCTATGTGTACGAGGTAAGAATAAGCGGTGTCAACACTTACAGCTGAACAAGCGGAAGAGTGATAGTCGCATTCTCCAACCTAAGAAAGGAAGAGTTGCTGCAGAGGATGATGGCGCACTTCGCAAAGAGCTGGAATCGGCGCTGCACAATGTGCAATGTCTCACACAGCTAGTGAAAAACGATATCTGCTGGGCACAGAAGATTTGTCCGGTCTCCGACTTGCGTACAACTCGCTACTTTAAACGCTGGGGGCGACAGAAAGTTGAAGACATCTTTCGCCGGTTGTTGTACAATCTTCAAGGTGGAGCCATGGAACGTTGGAAACAAGTAGTCGCTTACGAGAAGCAGCAAGAGAAGCTCCAGGCATATCTTTTTTACAAGGGGAGCAAGAAGGTCGAATTGTTCTTGTTGAATTGGTCACAGCGCAAGCTCCGTCAAGCTTGGACAAATTGGTGGTCTCAAATCATGCACGAGAAAGCTTTCGAGCGCTCAGCACTTGAATTGCAAGCTACTCAGATCATCCAGCGCACGTGGCGTGCCCATCTTGGGCGCATGTTTGCTCACCTTGTGAAAACGCAAAAACTCATGGCGAAACAAACAACAGCAGCTATAAAGATACAGCGTATATTCCGCGGAGGCATTGCACGCAAGTTTCTCAAGCTGAAGAAGCTTGATCAGCACCGTTACATCATGGCAACTCGAATACAAGCTCTCGCCCGTGGATATCTCATGCGGAAGCTCGCCATACAGATGCGGGACGAGCGGACGCAGTACTTGGCTGCTAGTCGAGTTCAGGCGTTGTATCGAGGACGAAAGGCTCGTCGTGAAGTCGTAACTTTGCGAGAAAAGCAGCGCCTCACGAATGCGGCAGTCCGGATTCAGCGTAGATACCGCGCTCGTTTGGGGCGTGCAGCATATATTCGATGGCGATTAGACCGGCAACGTTATGTTGCTGCCACGAAAATTCAAAGCATGACTCGCAGCAAGCGTGCTCGAAAAATAGTTTCTAATCTGCGTGAAGATGAGCGCAAGCGACAAGCAATTCGTTGTGCCGCAGCTACGAATATCCAAAGAGTGTATCGAGGACACCGGTACGTGTCTACTTGAGCTCATACTTTTTGCTAAGAAAGCGCTCAAACTTGTTTTCTTGACTGCCAGTGCTCGCCTATCGACAGAACTTAAGCTGCTGGCGCTACGAGAAAGAAATTGGATCATTGCGGAAGCTGCTATCACAATTCAGACGCTGGTGCGTAAACGTCAAGCTGTCTGTCATGTCAATGATCTTCGTCAAAAACGAACAGCAAGGTTTGTGCATCATGCACGTGCGTGGGTGGAATACTGGCACAAAGATTCGGCAAAGTGGTTCTACTACCATCAGGAAGTAGGTCCTTTGCATTGTCGTCTGTTGTTTGACTTTCTTGCTAACCATTAAGCTCTGATAGACTGGTGAGGCATTGTGGGCCCCTCCTGCTACAGGGTATACGAAAGCAGATGGCAAGCTCGTGCTTCAGGACGGCAGAATCATTGAGAATGATGACATTGAAAGTCTTTTGAGTGCTCAGAAGATGCCATTAAACTTTGGTCCAAACGAAGACAACTCAAATGCAGTTGATAAGGACAATGACAAAAATGAGGACGAAGATGACGAAGACAGAGTGTGCGTAGAATGTGAGGTCGAAGATGCGAGACGGCATTGCGCACAATGCGAAGACGTGTTTTGTGATGCCTGCTACGAGAAATTGCACCAATCAGTGAAGCGTAGTAAGCACACCTGGAAGGCTATCGGGACGCTGCGCTGTATTGAATGTGAAAAGATGCGTGCGACGCGGTGGTGCTCCGTGTGTGAAGACCCGTACTGCTTAGGCTGCTTCACCATTATCCATTCCAAAGGGAACAAGACTAGCCACCAGTGGACGGACATGGCAGTTTTCAAGAAAGCTGCACGCCAGAAGCAGCAGATGGCGAAGGAAGAAGAGAGCGCTCAAACGTACGACGAATTTGTTCAGTCCAGCGAATACCGATATGTTACTGAGTACGCTGTGGCGGAATCGACCAGTGAGACCCAAGCATATGCTCAGTCCTACGACCAAACGTATACTGAGGCGGCGTCAGCAACTAAGGATCTTGGTGCTTGGATGACACTTGTCGATGAAGCCTCAGGTTATACCTACTATTACAACTCACTCACTGGCGAGTCTCGGTGGGCGTAAGTATGGACATCATAACTTTTACCCACGTGACGCTCTCATAACTTATACCCAATAAACGGCAAGTTGAAGTGCTTCATCTCGTGTGTACCACATGATAATTATCACTAAAGAAGAACGCCCCCATCGTGTGATGGCATCGTCGGCGGCATCTTCATTTATGACTACAGATCATCCAGATGATGCGCTAACGGTGGTACTGCGTGTCGACAGTTCTTTGCTGCGCTCGATCGAGGCACCAGATGTCTGTGTGTCACTATACAACGATCCACACGTGCACGTGGACGTGGCGGAGGACCTGACGCTGCTGCTGGGCTTCGAGCGCAAGATTTACACTGCGGGTATCCAGGAAGACGTAGAAAGAAGCGAAAGTGGCGGTCCGACAGCTTCTTCTCTACGTACCATTGTAGACGCTGAGAGTATCCATCTCGAGAAGGACGAGCAAGTGACAGACGTCAAGTGGCTCAACCGCGAACTCTTCTGTGTGGGCTACACGTCGGGCGTTGTGCGCTTGTTCAACCGCGTGGGGAAGCTCCTCTTTGAGCAGAAGCTTCACGGTGCATCGGTGCAAAAGCTGGACGTGAATAAGAACGCAGCAACGATGATAGCGCGTCGACGCCCGAGTGTCTTGCTGCCGGGTGAGACGGACATGGAGGGGGAGTTGTGGGTGCTATATGCAGATTCCACTGTTGCTATTATCCAAATATTAGAGATACTAACCAAGCTGAGCTCGAGCTCTGCAGTGTTTGGACCTGCACAAGCCAGCAAATTCAGAAAATACTTGCTACGAGACCAAGAAGCGGTGGTGGCTGCGATTCCCTGTGGCCCTGTGAGGCCCACAATCTTCCAGTCTCACTCTCGTCTTGGTGTGTACACTATTGTAAGTGCTGGATCGGCGCCGTTTCTTGCGTTTTATCAAGCAGGCAACGATCAGAATTCCATCATTCACTTGGCGCATATTGCTACGGCAATCGCATCGAAAGCTGCGGGGGCGGTGTGGAACTTTGCAACGAGTTGGGGATGGCGACGGGATCCAGAGGAGTCGGTGGAGGGAGAAGGAAGAGCTAGTTACACTCAATTAGGCGCAGGTGTGATTGATGCTGCAGCGGATCATGTGCCGGCTCCGATTGGTACAACTCGCTCGATTTACGAAGATGAGCGACGGCGCTGTAGGGTTCTTGTTCTGAGTCCTACAGGTGTACTGGCGGCTGTATCGGACACTCTTGGACGCATTTTGCTTGTTGATACCTCTCGAATGATTGTGATACGGATGTGGAAGGGCTATCGAAATGCGCAGTGTGGCTGGATGCAAGGCATGGAAGGTGCTCGTCGTCCGCCTGGACTCTATCTGGTTATTTACTCTGCTCAAAGAGGTATCGTTGAGGTGTGGCGCGCGCGATACGGCCCTCGAGTCTTCAGTTTTGGGGTTGGCAACAGTGCCAGACTTTTCACGCAGTTTGATCCTGCAACTAGGCGGACAAAGTGCATCGTCTTGGCCAAAACGAGTGACAATGTCTCGGAAGTTATTGAGCTGAAGCCTGGGTTGCCCAATGCATCGATTTTGATGAAGTATTTCACACAGAACAAGTTTCAAGAAGAGAATTTTCTTCTGCATCAAGTGATTGGTGGTCTTCAAGCCTTTGTAAAGAAAAAGCAAGTTGATCCGACACGTGCACTTGAGCAAGATGCATTGGACCCTTTGTTAGTGGATATTGGCGGTCTTTCCTCGTCTACAACGATCCAGACACTTCTTGATGTCTTGCTTCGTTCGGATATGGCGTCACTTAGTGCAAGTTTTTTGCTCAAAGTACTGGAAAAGTTGCAGCTGGTACGTTAGATCTTGTGCAGTCGAATGAACTCTCGGACTAACTCGTGCACTTGTTTTCAGGTGTTGAAGAACGGGTTTGCGTCTAGAACCCCGACTGGGCCAGAGCTATCACTTCAGTGGAAGTTGCTTTGGCAGCATCGCCTCGTCTCTGCATTTATTGGTTTCCAAGCAGTAAGTATTGCACTGCATCATTTTTCGAGAGCAAGAGGATCTAATTCTTCTTGCTTGTAGGTATTTGAGAGGGAAAGTTGTGCTTATCTGTCGCTGGTACAAACCTCCTGTAACGAAGTTTTATCGCGATTGAGCATCGAAGACCATCCGTCTGGTTCGCTTCCACGTGTCCTTCCATGGTTTGAACTCTTTCGTCGGTCTGGTCTCGTGCTAGATGACGAATCATGTATTCGAACGCGTAGAGCTGCTGATAGCGCAAGCCAACTCACTGCGTGGGAGTTTATGGAGCTTTTCTCGATGCCATTCGCTGACCCTGATCTGCCTCGTCGACGAGACATTATATCGTTATTTGAAGCTGCTGATGTCAAAGACGAGTTTCTGCGCGACGCTTTTCGCGTCTTGAAGACTCCAATTCTTCGCAATTTCTCGACTTCCACCCAACGCGACTGCTTTTTAACATTTATTTTCGCTCCGATGCTATCGAGCGTCTTTGCTGTTCAGGTACGATGGTTTGTTGCTAGAGTTTGCGCTTGGTTTACTGACAAGTATCGATGATGATCTCCTCTGTGTCCAGGAACTGCAACAACTACATTCTATTATCTTTTTGACGGAACAGGTTACCACAAAACTATTCATTGAGTGGTATTTCTCACTGCCTCTCGGCACGATACTTGCCCTTCCTTCGCCGTCGATGTCTTCGTCCCTCCAGCGTTGGCTACAGCCATATTTTGTCATCAAAAGTGTCGAGACGGTGATACAACAGAAGGTGGAAGACAATGCCAAAACATCATACATGCCGACAGAAAACTGTCTTCGCCGCTTGCACGAGTGTCCTCCGCCAGTGGTAGAAATGTTCAACTCATGCTGGAAAACGCGAAGACTTTGTCACGCCTTCGTGTTGAGTGAGCACTGCAAGTGGGGTGAAAGGCAGTCGGCAAAGCATGCTGAAGAAGACACATTCGGAGATTATAGCAGTATTGGCGGTGGCGTGCGGTGGGTCATTCTGCAGGACTGCATTGCCAAAGCTGTGCATCTATCGTTGCGTCTTGGAAAAGCTGGTCGTCTGTCTGTTGACGCAGTCGAACATGTGGATGATATCATGCGAAGTCTTGCTGTCATGCAGATCAATAGCGACCACGAGGCTGGTGAAGACGATGCCGCCGTACAGCTACCGAAAGATCATGACGAGGTATGTGTCGGTGACGATGGCAGAGACGGCTGGGTTGCGACGATGGAAAATTGTCGTAACGCTGCACAAATGAAGGACTGGGCGGCAGTACTGCGCGCGTACCCTCAATACTCAAACAAAGACGCTTTGTGCTGCTTTCGAGTGGACGCACTTTGCGCAGCCTGGAATGCTGAACGATCCGACATGCGTCAGCTAGAAGATGCGCTGCTCGAGCTCGATTGTGTGCAGTCACTTCAAGTTAAAGCAGCAATGGCTGCTTATATCTGGGAGCGATACATTCGTGTGCACGTGGTAACATTGATCACGTTCTGGGAAGAGAGTGCTGCGGGTAGGAAGCCTCAACGTGGTCTTCAGCCGCACGTCGCTCGTCGCTTCTTTGGCATAATTCGGAATCTTCTCGTTTCGTTATTAACGGCAATAAAGTCGATATCAGCGGTCCGAGTTGTGCCATTTGCATACGGTGAGAGCGGCTTGGATGATGAAGTAAGTAATTCCGATGCCGAATCTGACGAGGATGACAACGACGATCCAGTGCCACGCAACGCCGTGTTGAAGATGGAAAGCTTGACTCGGTCTACTAAATGGCGTTTCCCAGTGAAAAGTCTTCACTTGGTCTTTCGACAACGATGGCCGCCTTCCCACGAAACATCTGGGCTCACACATACGTTGCGAAGCTTCAAGACTGACATGGTCTCAATGGCACAAATCGCCGATCACATTAGTTTGATCATGCTGCTCGATTCATATGCCGCGACGGCAGTAACTCCGATCACGATTGCGAAGTTGTTTTCAAATAATGGACGATACTTGTGTCGCCCAGATAGTTTCCTAACAAACCAACTCGTTGCCCAGTCAAGCGAAGAGGAGGCAACATCTATCAGCCGAGACCGCACCAGGTTTTTAAGGGAGCTTCTCCGACACGACGAAACGCTGGGGTTTGCACTTGCGGAGGCATTTGGACTGCCGATGGAGGTGATTCGAGAAGAGCATGTGCTCTTCTTGTATCAGTCTGGGCGAGACGAGCGAGCAGATCTAGCAATTGAAAAAATGCAAAGACCGGACCAATTGGTGCCCAAGCTGGGAGCCATTGCTAGAGCACGGCTATCGCTCATTTTGAGGCGAATGAAGACCGAAGCGGAGTATGCTGTGCTGATGAGTATGCTGCCTGCAGATGTGTTTGCTTGGGTGATTAGCGATACTCGTCCACCTCTCGTAGCAGATCCACTCGTCGAAAAGCTCGACCTCACTCCATCCCTCACTTCTACTCATTACCTACTGCTCAAGTGTTTGGCAATGGTTGCACCCACCGGTGAAATTTTTGAAAAGGTGTCGGCGATGTCCGTCTTGGTAAAGGATGTCATCAGTCAGGTGAAGCTGCAGTCGTCGAGCTGAAGGGGTCTCGACACTTACAATTTGTTATTCTACAGCTGAAAAATAGCGTATTCGCGTGACAAGTTATTGAGAGGGAATGGTCCTACTGCTGAGCTCTAGTGAATGTAGTATCGCTGGACGAGGAACTCGCCCGTAATTGATTCCTTCCACTGAATCTCGACGTCTAGAAAGCGTGGATTCTCAGCATTTCGTCGTACCCACCACTTACCATCAACAACATCGCCCTTCTTGACCTCGAATGGCTTGGGGACGTGGAAAAAGACTTGGTGCCAGTGTGTCGGGGTGCCTTCAACTCCCGTAGTAAAGTACTCGGGGCGCTGGCAACCACGCTCAAACCCAATGTCAAAGCTGGACACAAACCCGTGCATGGTCGCATCCCTGGTGACAGTAAGTGTGAAGCTCGAATGAAAGTCTAGCTCATCGTACGTGACGACATCGATGTCGATCTTCTGCAGCGGCTCGCGACTCGTAACGATGTCGCTCGGCTGGACGTCTTCTATGAACGCGTCTCGAACGGAGATCTTTGACTTTATGGGCTGCATGTTGAAGCCGTACACGTGGTCCCAGAACCCAAAGCGCTTTGTCGAGTCTTCCATACCTTGGATGAACATGGAGCATTTGTCAGGGAACAAGTGGCCATCTGTAGCAAGCCACTTGTCACGCGCGTAAAGCACCGTGTCAAGCATGGATTCATACAGAAGACAATAGCCCATCCACTCCGAGACGATAATATCCACCTTGTCAACGGGCAGGTCCATATCCTCCACTTTGCCGCGAAGAATCGTAATAACGTCGCTAAACCCGTTAGCTTCCACAATCTCACGAGCCACGTCTCCCATTTCACTGCGGTCAATGCCAATCACTTTTGCAGCGCCAGCTTGTGCCGCAAACATGCTTAAGATGCCTGTACCGCAGCCGACGTCAAGCACCACCTTGCCTTTGAACAGTTCTGGGTTGTTGAGAATGGCACTCTGGTAGCCATTAGTGCGGACCCTGTCTGTGATCATCTCACGATGAATACCCACATGCGAGTAAGAGTCGAAGTAGTACGTGTCGTTGTCCGCAGCGTTTTCAATCGGTGCGGCACTCTCACCGTTAATCACAAACTCACGGACAAGTTTTGAATATCTGGTCATCTGCTGCCTGAGATGCTGATTCTCCAGTTGCAGCTTCTCAACCAGGTCCCGACCGTTGTCTTCAACAGTACGAGCCGCCATTTGCTCGCTCTTTTCCTCTTCATCAGCTTTGTCCTCATCCTCGTCACTGCTGTCACTTTCCTCACAGCCGAGACAGTAGAGCAGCGGGTCGTCTGCGACCACAGGCTTAAGGAACTCGTCCTTCTGAAATGCGGCGCTGCCCTCTGTAACCAGCATTTGCTTAATTTGATCAACTTCAACTCCATCGAGCGTGTTCCATCGCAGGAAGTTGATGAGTTGGATTGTGGCGTATGTGTCGAGCTTGCGTGTCGAGATTTCTTGATGCAGTGAGAAGTTGTGCGTCTCCTGGAGATGCGCGTGGAGCGGTGCTTCGGTCAGGAACTTACTGGCACAAAACACGCAGTCAAAACTAGTGGACGAGTCGTCGTCAACCCAGTCGTCCCACGACTCGCCGTTGTCCACATTTGCATCCACGACGTCTTGGTGCTCTACCATGTCGAGTATCAATGACAACCACGCAATAACAGCTGAGACGAGAGAGAAATGACTGGTCTGAGATAGATGGCTACATTTTTATTTTTGTAAGAAATAATATCATGTTTTCCAACTGTTCCTGACTTTTTCTGTAAGAAATTTGAGTACAAAAAGATCCCTCACCGCAATAGCGTCAGCATGTCGATGGCCGCGGATCCATTACTTGACGTTGCACTCTGCGTAATCACAGCGGAGCCCTCCAAAGAATGTGACCACCGCCAGCGCTACACTTTGCACGTGCTCTTCTCGAAGGCTTTTTGTCATGCGTAGAGACAGAATATTCAACAGACGCAAGTATCGAGCAGTCATAAACGCGTCCATCGACCACACCGTCACGCACTTCTACAATGCCTGTTTCAACCCTTTCACTGGACTGGGCGCGCAATTTCTGATGCCATTGCCTCACCCCAGTCCCTGTACGCCACGCGACTATCCTTGCTCACCGTCGAAACAAAGCGCTTCATTTGCTTCAGATACCTCGCGCAGCTCGAGGTCTTGAACGACGACATCTCTCCAAGGATCTTCTTGAGCTCAAGGTGCTGTTTCTTCTTACCCTCATTCCAAGCAGTGAATTGCATATAGCCAGCCATGTGACGGTGCTCCTTCGAAGTCACTAGCACGAACGACTCCAACGGCAGCAACACGCCAGGAAGATGTCAGTTGTAGCCCTTCACTTGCTTCTTGATGCGCGCGTAAGAACCATATGGCGCTATTGCATTGAGCTTGATGAGTGAAGCCTTCCAAACGTGATCAGCACGTAAAGTCGGAGGCGTTTCTCGAAATGCTCGTTTATCATCACGCCATGGTTGATCACCATATTGTCACGAAGTTCTTGTTTGAGGGCAGAGTATCCGGTGAGATTGAAGACTTCCTCGAGTCCTTGTTGTGCTCTGTACAAACTACACACACGGGTGCTGTCGCACAAGTCGATGTTCTTCTGTGCAATAAACGCGTCTGAGGAGCTGACACCACACAGTGGTCAAATAAAGTCTTGTCGGTGAAGTCGGGGAGAGAGAGACTGTTCTTCAAATATCGAAGCGTGTAAAGATCAATTAGATGCCAGGCGTCCGTCTGGATTTGTTTCTGTGCATGAGCTTTGCGTTCCGTCTCACATTCGAGAAGAGGGCACGGCAGGTCGTGCGTGTTCAGTCAACTCGACGCTAGTGTAGCCCATGCCCGTTTTGAATTGCTCTCCATTATTGTACCATGAGGCTTCCTTCTCTGCGGCTTCCGCTCATCCTGAGATTGGATTCCATTGTGGTCGTCGTTTTTCTTGCTTGATATACGTGTGGCTTATGCAAACAGAGGAGTGAGTGCCCATGTATCAGCCCAGCCCAACATCCTTTCTGATAAGATCTTTCTGTAAGTGAAAGTTTTTTCACTAGCGCATTGTTCACGAATTGTTTCGACAATGAGTGAGAGAGCACAGAGACGCAATGGCGTCAAAGACCAGCACTCAGTCCAATGAAATAGCTGAAGAAAGCTGTGCTTGCAGTGCCACCAGATGCTTTTCGTTCGTGTCAACATAATGCTTGTCTATTTGAGAATATGCGAAGATGTGGGATTATAGAGAAAAGAGGACATTATTGCGACCATGTAGAATTCGCCACAAGGTAATGGGACGCGACGCGAGAGTGAGGAGTTACACATATGGAGGCTTAATAAGGGTGTAGGTGTATTCAGGTCATTCCAAGCAACCCGTCATAGGGTAGGGTTTGCTGCATGTACCACTAAGCTGGTTCCCGTCTTATGAACGTGGCAAAGTCGATTCTTCGAGAGCCATGGTGCATAGTAGCAAGTACGATCTGCTCATTAAGCTCCTTCTGATTGGAGACAGCGGTACCTATAGCCTGCAACTTTGTCTTCTTGCCTTGAAGTTTCGTCACTCTCTGCTGTTGCTCTAGGAGTGGGAAAGAGCTGCGTGCTTTTGCGTTACTCGGACGACTCGTTCACGACGTCTTTCATCACTACTATTGGGTGTGTGCTGCAGTCACTACTTTAGCGATTGATCTGTACTAGCTGGACTCATATTGTGCTGTAGCATTGACTTCAAGGTAAAGACAATCGATGTGGACGGCAAGCGGATAAAGCTTCAGATCTGGGATACCGCGGGACAGGAACGTTTCCGTACAATCACGACCGGTGAGTGCGATTTACACGACTTTGTTATGCGATAAAAGGAACGGAATACTAAGGACGTACTTGCTACTCTTGCTTTCATATTCTTGCAGCTTATTATCGCGGTGCGATGGGGATTCTACTCGTGTATGACGTGACGGACGACCATTCTTTCCAGAGTACGCTGCAACAGTGTGTTTATTACTGTACGGTGCTTAAGCTGGTAAATGGAGTAACGTTGTGTAACTCGTGGTCGGCGATGGACGCGCAGATATTCGAAACTGGATGACACAAATCCGGCAAAATGCGTCGTCAAATGTGAACAAGATTTTGATAGGTAACAAGTGCGACGTGGACCCATCGGAGAGGGTACGTTCAAGAACAATGTGATTGTTAGAGCTGTGACGATTGATATTGACAAATTGATTGTGGCGGTGGCAACTAGGCGGTGACAACGAAACAAGGACAGGATCTAGCAAACGAGTTTGGCATCAAGTTCTTTGAAACGAGCGCAAAAAGCAACCAGTACATCGAGGAGGCCTTTCGCTCCATCGCTGTGGATATCCAGAAGCGACTGGCGGAGAGCGAGCACGATAGATTAGATGTGGCGAACGGCACCAAGTTTCGCGTGGACGAGTCTCAAGACCAGGCGAAAGACAGCTGCTGCGCGTAGTTAATTGCTCGTCTCTCCGCACTTGCTCGTCTTCCGTTGCCGCACCTTACATTGGTCGATACTCAGGTGCCAGTTGCGAGCTACATAAGCTACAAACAACGCGTGAACATTGAAATCATAGATATACCACCTAGTCATTTAACACCCTCTCGCTCTTTTGCTTCGATTGCTGCTACGTATATGCTGTCTCGTGTTCTTGCTCCTGCCGTTTGAGCGCCTCCATGCGTCCTGATCGTGTACTCCCCTTCAAGTCCTACCACACGTTCACGTCGCGTTCCATTAGCTTGTAGCGAGCTCTACGGGATCGCAATCATATACTCTTTTTCTACAATCTGCACAGAGCCACGCCCTCACGTATTTTGATGCCATAGCGTCACTTCAGGAATGGCCGGTCCACGCCAAACAGCCGCAAGAACGTCACGTTGCTCCTGAGGTACTGCAGTCACTCCAAATGCCTTGTGTAGCTTGCGGTCTTGAACGACGGCATCGCTGCATGGATCTTCTCATACTCTGGCTGCCGTGTCTTCAAGCTCTTGTTCCACGCTTGAATTTGATTGAGCCTGCCGTATGATGGTACTCGCGTGAAGTCATTTGTACGATATCTCGGTCCCAATGACTTTTAGGAAGTTTGAGTATGCGTATCCAGTGCGGACGATGCCTCTTTCCTTCTTCTTTTGCTTTGTTCTTGGAGGCAATACCAAGCCTTTGTCTGGACCTGTTTCATTGCATCAGCACAGCGTTGGTCTTACCAATATTCTAGGTTTGATATCATCGTCATCTTCACCGGTGATCTTGTACTCAGTTTGATTGCGGTGAAAATACGAGTACCGGCTCGCGTGAACGTTGGGTACACCGAAAGTTTGAGCGAAAGACAATGTTGTCACTGGAAACTGCCTCTGGCGTCCTTCATTATATCACCAGCTCAAGTCTTGTCGGATCTGTCGTCTTGTTTGATCTCGTTCATGTCCGTATTCTCCACGTGGACTCCTAGAACACACATGTGAAGCTGTTTGGCTTGAATCGGGTGCTCTGAATGCTCAGGCGCGCGACCGGTGGACCAAGCACTTCTGACCTTCTCGATGACTGTGCAGTTCATACGTTCTGCTTCACTGTTGCATTATAGGCTGTAGTAATGAGTACACCACCACATACTTAGAAAGTAATCAATTAACGTCGTGAGTGTGAACCAGGGCCCACTTCTTGTCTTTCGTCTTTTTTCTCATGATGTATGTGTGCTTCAGCCACAGCATCTTTGTCGCCTTCGGCATCGAGCGCGACACAAATTAGGTGACTGCATGCTTGTTCTTGGCGCGTCCTCCGCACAGCATCATGATCTTCTGATCATCATGGGCATGCTACTCGTAGCGCGCTGCGTCTTTGCCAGTATTCGTGTGATCTGTCAAGATGTGCCACAAATTCAACTCACTGTCGATGCTCGAATGTCGTTTTGACCTTTCCTGACGCGATCGCCCTTGATTTGTTCGAAATTATCGATGACTCCTGATGAACGTTTGACAGACTGCAGTGCCAAGAATGTTGAGCATTTTCACCATTTCGATGCAATCACCACCATACTGGCCAAGTTCATGGACCTCGACCCACGACGCAAATTTTCTTACCGCTCGATGTGTGGCCCTGTATCGAAGACTGTGGTCGTAGAGACACGAAATATGGATCCCCAATGTGCTAAATGCACATGCAGTTTCCACAATAAGCGACAATTTTGATCGTGATCGAAATCAGCGTGGAAGGTTTCACAGAGGCCTTTACGTGCTCCAATTGACACTGTAGCTTCGAACGACTTTGTTCGTGAGTGTGTTGTAAGGAGTCGAAGCATCAGCGTGCCTGACTTAAAGACAGAAGTAGAAGCTGCTTGCCTAGCGATTGACGCAACTTTTCAAATGGTGAAGAGAGTTGTTTTAATCGAAGATGCGAAGTAGAGATTTCCGAGTGTATTTTTCTCGACCTCAATCAGAAGCTCGGTCTACTCTTGGGTATAGTTGAGTGACTCATTGAATGTCGACGTCAATACTACGGCCGTTGGAGTCGTATAGCTGTGATTTACTAATCAATTTATCAATAGCTTTCGGCTTCATAAGCGGT
>NQFO01003223.1:0-32422 GCA_003991265.1 Pseudoperonospora humuli | reverse complement strand
CTTGAATCAAGAATCAGTTCTTCCGCGGTCTTTCGTGGCCGGTGCTCTTTGAGCGGTTGCAGGAGCTGGATCAGCTCTTTCAGGTCTGACACGACCAATTGCGAGCTCTTTTCACCTCTCAACAAAATAAACAAGATGCGACCGTCAGAGAGCGAAGCAAGAGCTTCAACAGNACGCCGTCCGAGCTGAACGCGCGTAGATTGCGATTCTGCATGCAAAAGAAGGACCAGGAGAGCACTCGGCGCTAAGGAGATGCAGCAAAACGCTGTGGGAGTGTCATTTGAACGTCAATTTCCAACCGCAAACGACTTTGCGCCGATTCCAGTGTTGGACAAGTGGGGGAGCGTCCAACGTGCCGATAGTTGCGCTCCCTCCTCCGATGTCGAATGTACCATATCAAGACAAGCTGCAGAAGAGAAGCTTTCGCTCGCACAAACTTGTTGACGCTCTCGAATATGTCGTCACTAGAGCTCGCAGTATTTCTAGGCCACGACGGAGGAAGAGTTCAATACTTTCACCTTTAGCACGAGACGAAGCTGTTGACGATATGAACACTTAGAGGTCTGGCGATATAGCTTCCGTCATTAACGAAACGCTACAATGCTCCGCTCATGTAGTGCACCGCCAAGTACTGATACCGCAACGTGAGCGCCGCCATTAACATGCCGTTGCTGCTTAAGAGCGAAGTTTGCCATCAGGAACGCATTGAGATGTTTTAAAGAGCGTAGAAGATGAGGTCAAAAGTGAAGCATTCGTGGCTAGCGTACTCAACATGTTCTTCGTGCAGGAAGTTGAGTAGTATAAACGAATGTATGGATTATCCATGATCAGTGTGACCTTGAAGCGACGCAGAGAGAGGATTTATTCTAATGACAGGAGCTAAGAAGGCACTAAGCGCTGCAGCAGCAGCCAACGAAGCTGCACTAGCTGCTGAAGCGCTCGAACGCGAAGCTACTGCTATCGCTACATTGAAAGCGAAGCAAGAGGCCAAGCAGCTCGGTAGAAGACTCAAGAAGCAGCAAGATCAAGACGAAGTGGATGTTGTCGCAGTCGGTGCTGTTGCGCACGTGATTCGAAGCGCTTTTCCCGTCTACTACGCGTCCCCCGAAGCTACAGACCAAGTCGATGAAAGTTGCAGTAAAGATGAAGAAAACGAAGCTATGTCAGCACTTGTCAAAGTGCAGATAGATGACCATACAGAGAACGTTATCAAGAGTAGTCGAGTGGATACTATCGACTACGATGCGCGTCAAGAGGAGAACCATGAGGTCCAAGAAGTTCCAAGTCTGTTTATGGCTTTGAATCAGTCTCAAAAGGCTGCTATTGCTCAAGAGCTCGAGAAGAAACATGAACAAGCAAGGAATCTCATCAAGTGGTTGACGGTACGACAGACGGAAGCTGCTCAAGCAGATACCGAGGATGCAGAGCTCCTGAGTCAACGTGGTCTTGTGATCAAGGCCCAGATTCCACTCGGAGCGACACAGTTAAAGCTCAATGAGCACGAACTACAAGTTGCTATTGAAGCCGGTGCCGACTTTGGCGAATTTGCCGCTTCCTTGCTGCATGCTAAAACGTTAGTCACAGAGTATGAAGAGCAACGACGACAAGTGAGTGGGAATGGAAAGAAAGATTCGACAGAGGCAGCAAGACGAGAGAGTGGAGCCCAAGTCGGATATCTCGAGACGACCATATCGTCCAGTATTCGAACAAAGACGACGCTGGAGCATCATAGGCATCAAATTGCAAGTGTGAAAACAACTCACGCAGAGCAAGTTGCCAAGACGCTATCGTTACGAAAAGATGGCGACGATAAGGAGAGTGCAACGGTGTTGACTTTAGCAAAGGAAGCGCAGCTGAAGGACGCGATGAATCCCATGGAAATGAGGAAAAACCTGGCGATTCTTACACGGATGGAGACGAAACTCAATTACGTGAAAAACCCGCGGTTTGCTGTACGTGAAGAGTGTCGACATGGTCAAGAAACGAGCGAGGGAGACGTCCTTGGAGCTATTGAGCAGAAGTCGAGGGCAAAGCCTTGCTTTGACCTCCTTCCAAAGCCTCCCATCATGTTTTCAGACTATGACATTGGAGGAATTTACGAACAAGTTGTCTATGTGCGGAACATTGGACTGCTCTCTCGTCATGTGCGGATGCTTCCACCAAGTACAAGTTTCTTCTCCATAGCCAGTATGTCGTTCCCAGAGGAGAGCGGAATGATTGCACCTGGACTGCATGTGGAGTTACGTCTACGGTTTGCTCCTGATTCTCGGGGAGACTATAAGGACAGCTTTGTGGTTCAATACGAAGCCGAGCAGGTCGTTGCAATGGGTACAATGGGACCTCGAGGAGCAGAAGGAAGAGGAGAAATGAGTGTCCCCTTACTAGCACGTCGAGAGCCTCCTGAACTAACGTTACCATTGACAATTCGGGCTCAGAACACTCTTGTCGGCGCTCGCTCTATCACGTTGCTCACCTGCAAAAACCTTGGAGGAAGAGGACGATTCTGGCTACTAAGACAGTCGGTTTGGGCGCGACTGGAGCAGCAAGAGCCTGCACGACGTGATTCAGCGCTTGAGCGACTGAGCAATGGCTACCCTCTGGGAACTTCAATGGATGTGGGCCCATTCCGAATCACCCCCAACGACGTTGAGCTGGATAAAGGCCAAAGCGTGACGTTTGAACTCGTGTACGTTCCTTCGGGGATTGGTGACCAGCGTGAGCAGTTTGTCATGGTGTGCGATAATTGCCTCGTGCGAGTGTTTCAGCTCGTAGGACGTGGGTGTCAAGTGGACATGACTGTAGTGAGTGTCAACAATTCCGTCATCAATTCCAGAATTTCGGAAATGGGTCCGATGGACCATTTGAGCTTTCCTAATGACGTTCTCGTCAATGCACGCAGTTACCAAACGATTGTGATTGAAAATACGACGCCACTGGATGTCAAGTATGCGTGGCACATGAGTGCAGTAGTAGAGGAAGGCGATACGACGTTGGGAGGGACGCCATCTTTTCGGATCACGCCTGAAAGTGGCGTCTTTCCATTGTCATCATCGAAAGTGTTTACGATCGAGTTTGCACCGGTTCAAGCGCGTACCTTTGAGTATCAAGCGACACTAATGATCAACAATGTGCCAGCATGTAGCATGCCTGGACCGGATCAAATGGCTCATCTTAAAGCTGCCTTTCAAACGCACGAAACCTCGACACAAGCTGCGACTACAACTCGAGCGAATGCATTGAGCGAAGCCATGCCAGGAATCTCATTCACACTCCATGGACGTGGGAAAGTAGGCAGCTTTACGATACGTCCAGCATTCAATTGTACATGGAGATCCTTCGGTTGGCAGCATTCTACAAATCCTAGCGATGAAGCACTGCACGTACTACAACAAGCGCATACTTATTCAGCTGTGGTAATGCTGGAAAACGAGTGCGACGCGCCTATGGCCTTCCAATGGGACCTCGAACGACTACGTGAGCGGCATTTGGCGATAAACAAGGAGCTTTCAGTATCCAGTCAAACGTCTGCAACCGAGAATGTCTCGCCCAGCTTCGAGCTCGCCCTCGCTCCACTCAGGGGAGATCTAGGACCGCTTGACCACGAACGTATTGAAATTGTCTTTACGCCGCTCTGCACGGGGCCCTTCTCGCTCAGCGTACCGTGCCAGATTGTAGCACCAAACGACTCGAACGACGCGTGTTTTGAGCGATGGCTTCTTCTTGAAGGTTGCGTTGCCAAAGCCGAGATTGAGATCGTGACTTTGGAGGTTGATTTCGGTCTACTACTCGTTGGTGCAAGCGCAGAGTCGTCTCTCGTCATTCGAAACCCATCGCGTCATGTGACGACATCGTGGAAGCTTTTGAGCTTGGACGCGTCTGCTTTCGACAAGCCAAAGGAACCGCAGCATTCAGTTCAATCTCCTCGTGGATTAAAGCTCCGACGATCGAGTTCAAGGGAATCTCTTGCTTCACGTCGTTCGTCAAGCTCTGAGGCCGAAACGGAGCGTAGTTTGTACACGCTAAGGAATGTTCTACCGCGAGCTACTGTAGCTTTCACCCCTGAGAGTGGTGAGCTCGCACCCGGAGAGACGTTGACGGTGAAAGCTACTTGCATTGCTGGGTCCTCTCCCGAGCGCTTCCGAGGCTTCTTGAGCTGTCAAACAGCTCCCGAGCGCAACTTTTTGGGCTCTAGCACCGAAGGTGCATACGCAGTAGTCTCAGCACGTGCTGAGATTCAGTGCCCCAATGTCTTTCTTTCGTCGACGCGATTACCACTGGGAACGACGTACGTGGGCGTTGAAATCCATCGAACCATTGAGCTCGTAAACCTCTCGAACCTCCAAGCTGCATTCAAATTTGTGGAGCCTGAAGGCGCGTCAAGGGCTTACACCATTACGTTCTCTCCGCCGCAAGGCTCCATTCGCTCCAAGGAGCGGCTAACGATCACGCTGAACTATACGCCACGTCAAGTCGGTCGATTCACAGTCTTACTCGCGTGTAGTGTACGTGGGTTACCAGCGCCTTTGGGCTTTGAACTTTCGAGCAATCACAAAGGTCTTGTCCTCGCGTATGAACTCGTTCAATCGACACAGCTGTCCCCATTAAAGGAAGGACGAACGAGCGATGGCTCGACGCTTGTGTTACCAAAATCCCCGAAAGAAATTGCACTGGAGCGTGGCATGGTACTCTCCGACTGCGATCTCGAGCCTGAAACGAAGCCACTGAGCAATATGCCCAAGCTTTTGTTCGGAGACAACCTACCACTCGGTGAACAGCGTTCATTGTACCTACTCGTGCGAAACTTTAGCGGCATTCAAGCACTTGTGGACCTCGAAGCAAGAAAATTCCCTGCCGCCGCAGCAACGAATCCCTCGCTTCTCACGACAAGCGGTCCTTTACCGTCTTCATCCTCAATGTCTTCATGTAAAAGCAAGCCTCTTCCTTCGAAAAGCTGGACGTCTTCAGCCTCTAAAGCACCGCTACCCCAAGCAAACAAAGCTGCACCAGCCAAGCTGTCCAAGTCACGGCTTTCCGATGCTAAAGACGATGAAAACCGATTCCAAACCACCAACGGCCGGACGTATCTCCGTCAACGTGCCGACCACGTCCAAGCTCGCGATGTTTTGCGTCATGACCGTGGCGTCGCGTTCCAAGTAGAGCCCAGTCGCCTTCACATTCCTCCATGGGATCAAGTGGTCGTTCGTGTCACGTGCTTTAACAACATGCCGGGTTTCTATGTCGATGAGCTTGTCAGTCGTGCAATGGGAGCCCTTCCGGTCTTCCTCCACGTCAATGTCCGAGTTATTGGGACGCCATTAGCCTTTGTGCGCAACTGCGTGGGCTTAAGCTTTGGCCGAGCGAGACCTCAAGACGATTCCCCACTCCAACAGGAACAACCGACGTTAACCTTTGGCGCTGTGTGCGTCCGTGCTCCATCCATAACAAAGACGTTGCGTGTAAGAAACCGGGGACCACAACGCGCACGGTTAAAGTGGCGACTAGCGGAGGCTGGACGCACGAATCCATTCGTGACCGTGACGTTGCGCGTGGGCTTTGACTCCCGACTGCAATTACGAATCACACCCTGCGACGACCACGACACGAGCGCCATGGACTTTCCGTTTTCTATTGAGCCGCGCTCCGCTATGATCCCAGCCTTTAGCACGGCTTCCTTTCGAGTCACGTTGGAGCCATCAACTCACGGTCAAAGTGCTCCAAGAGCTCTTTTACTTGCCGACGCACACTGGTACGACATTAACGTCGAAGAGCACGACCATGTCAGCAGCACTAGCTCACTCGGTCGTGTCAAATCGTCCCAAGTTGACGACAACCCTCAACAAGAGGATTCTTCAAGCTCCACTACAAACAACAGCAACAACAACTCGAGCGACTTCGCACGTGTTGCAGTGGGTAAAGCACTTGCTGCCGTGCGTTTAGTCAACGCAATCGGTCGAAAGCCTGGTCCAGCGACCGAGAAAACTTCCATCGCATCGTTTACTCCAAAATGTCTTCAAGTCTTGCTATCTGCGGATGTGATCGAGCCCGAACTCTCTCTCGATCAGTCCCGAGATCGACTCCAGCAGATAGAAACACGGCCATTGTCTTTACTTGCGCCGTACCATATCAACTTTACGACGTGGTCGACGTTAATGTCACCGTCAGCAGCTCAGCACGTTTTCCATCGACGTGAAGTCTTCCTCGTCAATCGTTTGGGGTCAAGACTGACCTTCCGACTCGAATGTGACGGTCCCTTTGCCGTCGCACACGCAGACTCGTTAGCTCCACGTCATCCGCTGTCATTAGTCGACCTTCCTCCAGCACATCGTCGATCCACAGCTCAAGGCGAGTCGTACATGTTCCTCTTGCCACCACAAATGTCTGTGCGCATTGATCTCCGGTTCTTGCCTTCTGCGTCGCTCATGACGGAGTCCTCCTCCTCAGTCGCCTTAAACCCCAAGCAAACGAGTCCTCGGCAGCAGCACAAACACCCGCTGCATGTCAAGATCGAGGGTGAGCTACGTGTGAAGTTTGCAACAAAATCCGTGCAAACGATTCGATTAGCTGCGATGGTCTTAAGGCCTGCCATTGTGGTGTCCCCATCCGTCTACGCGTTCGGCCACGTTCGTCTAGCAACCACTCGATTTGTTGTCCTGCGGCTTGCAAACCCCACGATGGTACCCGCACGATTTAATGCCCAGCACGTGCCACGACCAAAAGCCCTTACGCGAGCCCAGCAGCACCATCTAACGCAGCACTACGCTCACTTGACGGATGAACCAAGTGTCTTTACCTTTTCGATCCTCTCCGGTGAACTCAATGGCCCCACCACGTCTCTCAAGTCTGCGGGGGGATGGTTGTCCACGACAAACACCATGCGAGACCTCTTGAGAGAAGGCGCCACAACGACGCATCCTCTCGTCCACGCGCCTTTGGAGCTTCGAGTCGAGTTCCGTCCACTTCAAGATGGACGTCAATACAAGAGCCGCTTTCGCTTTATTGTCGAGCACGGTCGAGACTTTGACGTTGTGCTGGAAGGTACGGGATATGGAGACCAAGTGGACAACCCACGAGACGGTGATCGACCGCTTGTCCGCGTACGTGAGCTTGAACACTCGTCCAATATGTTTCGCGGGGCTGGAGGTCCTGCACAAGAACATTCAACACATGGAGCATAGCACTTGGTACAAAGTGGTGGATGCAATGATGTCGTGTTGAGGGTACTTTGTTTCGAGTCTTGCGTGCAACGTGAGCACACAAAGGTCTATATGTGTGAGTGCGTAGATAGCACAGCGAGACATCTGGGCATACGTCCTAAGCACGCATGTTAAATACAGTTTTCGTCCAGCCATCCTGGCTCGGCACGAGCTCAAGCACCGAGTGGAATGGTATCTCCAGGTCCGGACAATTTTCAATGGGAGCGCCCAAAAAGTACGAGTACAGGACTTGCAATGTCGAAATGTGCGAGACTACAAGCACTGGTCCTGTATGCTGCTCAATGTCGATGAGAACGGGCTCCAAGCGCAGCATCAAATCCCGGTACGACTCGCCCCCGGGAAAGCGAGTTCGCCACGGATCTTTCTCGAATGAAGTGAACGCCTCTGGCATCAGCTCCTTCATCTGTTCCATGGTCATTCCATAGCACTCGCCCTTGTCCAGCGGGTTTAAAGTTGCCATTTGCACTACAACATTGAAAGGATAAACGACATGAGTGTTACGTGGTTTTCTGCCTCAAGCATGCACCAAAACGAATCGCACACGTACTTCGTTTGCCTCCAGGTAGAAAGTCGGCCGTTTGTACAGCTCGTGGCAACGTGGACGTCATGACGAGACACTCGGTCGGATTATCTTCGGCAGTGATTCCTTCATTCTCCATCCAAACAGCCGTCCGCTGCTGCACAAAGACGCCAAGACGGTACGCAAAGTCCACTCCAAGTGGGCTCAAATGAGCAGACCGAGGAGCGACACACGGATCTCGGATGATTGCGCCAAAATCCCGTCTCACTTCCGTGCAATGTCCAGCTCGCACAAGCCAAATCGGTCGATGTTCAATATGAAAACTCATCATGTAAGGCAAGATGGACTTGGCTACATGTCCATAAATGCCTTTGGCATGAACTTTCGATTGCATGTCAAACAACTTGATGTAGCTGCAGCCTTCTTCATCCTCGAGCGCTTCATAGGCGGCTTCATAGTTCTTTAATCGCTGTTTCAAGTCGGCAAAGGCTTCTTCTTGAGGCATACAGCGATAATCGGGACTGCTTTCGACCTTTTGCTTGATATTTGCATTGATCACGGCGTCGCTCGTACAGATACTTTCAATAAAGACCACATGAACACTGGTCTTATGCTGCTCGGCAAAGGCACTAAACGTGTCTCGCAGCATTTTCCTCCTTGTCTTGGTCGTGTTTGTCGCGTCAAAGACCGCTACATCGCCGCCCTTTTCGCCCTCATGGCCAAGAAACCATCGTTGAACTTGTTTCAACGACTCGAGCGCCAGTTTCTCGCGCTCTTCTTTCGCTCGAGCGTTGTTTGGATCAAAGAATGAATGGTCTTGCTTAGCTCCTGAGCTTGTAGCACGACGGAGTTGCCCCACGTTGAACACGCGGCACTTGAGACCTTTCCAACAAAAGAATTTCCACATTTTCTTGGCTATGAAGGACTTGCCACGGGCTGGGAGCCCCACCATGACCAACACCAACTTGTCTGCAGTGGGTGTAAAGCGCTGACGCTCGGAGAATAGAGGACAAGTCATGTCACGTGAACCACGACGGTTTAACGGTGGCGCCGGCACCGTGAAGGTCACGGTCTTGTAGTTCATCGAGTCGGGACCGCCTGGAGACAGCACTCGAGAGTCTTCCGAGCCGGGTGACACGATTTCGAGCGCAAATGGGGAGCCAAGAGGAGACGGAATGGATGACGGAGATGTCGGTGGAGATATCGACGTCGGTAGCGACGACGCGGATGGCGTAGCGGCCATGGCAGCACTCGATAACCACTCGACCCGAGCCATCTTGAAGGAATTCGTTTTATAAATGGGATTTGAAGGAAAAGCCCATTTTGGGACTGGCCGAGACAAATTTGAATAAGTTGACGAAAGCCATAGGATTTGTATGTGAGAGCGAGATTCGGTATTACTTGAAAAGTAGCGCAAGGGCGGAACGCGACCACGCCATTCATTCCTTGGAAGATTCGTGACATTTACGACAATTCCGTCGTCAATCAGCACGAATAGCGTGCAGTGGAAATACCATGCGAATCATCGGAAGCCAAATACGACATGGTCAAACATACGGTGGCATTGAGGTGTAGTAAAGTACAGTAGGGGAATGAAGAATGAATCTCTTGATGTACGTATACAAGGGTTGGACTGAACCATGTTTTACAGTTTATCTACTGCGTTCCCGAGGGAAGAAAGCAGCAAATCATTGAAACATTTTTCGGAGGGACATTTAAGACCATAGAAATACGTCAAAGCATCGCTGGGCATTTGTAACGATGAGCAACTTTGCTTTGTATCAAGCTTACTCGACTTTGAATGGCCACGCCTTTGTGCTTTATCTTGGGCACTGTAACGACCTCCATAGCATGTCAACTTTACTTAAATGTTACTAGAAAGTAATTGACGGCTCAAGTCGTAAATACTTACTGACGTCTGCGACTGCTAAATAATACCTTCACTCAGGCATAGCCAATCGCGATAACGATGGCGATGACTGAGCTTATTCGTCTATATTTGGGAAAAAGGAATCTATCTGACACGATCGTGTGAAATTTATCAGCTAGTAGTAGCCGCTGATTGGTCAATATCATGCACATTCATTCCGGCGAATGATGAAGACGGCTGTGATCTCACCCGCGCTCTCGATCTGGTGGAAGGTTGGCGCCGTAGCAGGTGCCAGCGGTGTGATGCTCGGTGCGTCGATACACTATCGATACTCTCCGTATATTCATCACTGATACGTCGCGTTTCAGACGCTTTTGGAGCTCATGGCCTCAAGAATCGTATCAAGGACCCTCATCTGCTCAAGAACTGGGAGACAGCAGCTCATTACCAGGTTCATACCGACTTGCCATGACTGTGATGATTACTACAAGCTCATAGTATTGTTTGGTAGCTCATTCACTCGGTAGTACTGCTTGCAACGCCAATGTGTCGACGACCGGGACTGGCTGGCGGGCTCATTACGGCGGGCACGATGCTTTTCTCAGGATCTCTCTATATGATGACGCTTACGGGGGAGAAGAAGCTCGGCATGCTTACGGTAAGTAGTAGCTGCTTGCTGGTAAAAAGTGATGGACTGACGTGAGGTTTGATGCAGCCTATTGGGGGCGTTGCAATGGTAGCTGGATGGCTCGCATTACTGCTGTAGGTGCCAAGAACGTTAAGACCAAAGTGAATGACCGCTCAACCGGGGGCTGTGAGTTGTCCATGAATACGTATCGAGGTTTGTTAACCAATAAGAACAAATCAAGTTCTCTGTGCATGTCAAGAAGTTTGTCTGCGCCAATAGAGAAACGATCTCAATAGCTGCATTCAATGTAGACGAACACTGCCGCATTATTAGCATAGCGCATTTCTAGTCATAACGACAACGACCCTCTGCAAAGATCGCTCTGTCAATGGTCACTTTGCGACGTCTCGTTGCAAGATCCAACTGACGCTCTGCCGCTGGATGAGGCCATCGCTTCACATTCCGATTCTCGTCGCTACACGTAGCAACGACGGGAGAGCAATGATCAAGTGGTGGTTTGCAATAACTCTCACGACGCTGTTAGCAGCACCGAGTCTCGTGTCAGGTGCCTGTCCCAACAAGTGTTCCGGACACGGTCGATGCGGCCTTAATGACGTCTGCGAGTGCATGCAAAACTGGCTCGGTGGTGACTGTTCCGGTCGTCAATGTTCCTTCACGAGAGCGTGGCACGACACCGCCCAAGGCGACGATGATGCCCATTACTATAAAGAGTGTGGCAATCGAGGAACATGTGACCGGGCAACTGGTGAATGCACATGTGATGCTGGCTTTGGTGGAAGCGGCTGTCGACGCATGAAGTGCCCGAATGACTGCAGTGACCACGGTACGTGTGAATTTATTGAAGAGTTGGCGAGCGATTCCTTCCACAAGCGCATTGGTGGTGATCCCGGCACGACGTATCAACTCTGGGACCAGGAAAAGATCATGGGCTGCGTGTGCGATGCGGGTTACGAAGGCCATGACTGTTCGATGCGGATATGCCCCAAGGGCGATGACCCATTGACACCAAATCAGAATGATATGATACAAGCCATCATTCTCGACAAACCTGGTGGCTCAGGGTACCTTACGTACTATGATCCATACGGAAATGCGTACACCACGGAGAAGATTACATTTGGTGGCTCGGGTAGCACTTTTCTCGCCAGCGACGACGACACGACGTGTGCAAACATTCAGACTGCGTTACGTCGTTTGCCCAACAACGTCCTCAACACGGTGAGCGTGGAGCCTTCAGCCAGATTTTATTCCTTCAAGCGGAGCGATCCAACCGCGGCGCGCGGGTATGGGACTATCAACAAAGTTGTGAATGACGACGCCGCACTTTTTGCTGGAGGTGGTACGCAAATCAAAGTGATCTGCGAAGTGATCTTTGTGTCGGAACCTGGCACCACGGGCTATCAAAATCTCTTTGATTGCAATGTAGGCGACCATGATGATCCTGGCCATCATCCAGTTAGTGCCGGCTTAGCTTCTGGCGGTACATGTCTTGTCAAGGAAGTGTATCCAGTAGCAATGCCACTTGGAACTAGTGGTCTGATTGCTGAAGATGCTGGAGCTTATCGTCCCTTGACCGAGTTAGCAGAGTGTTCGGGTCGCGGCGCCTGCGATTACGACACTGGAACTTGTGAGTGCTTTGCTGGACACATGGGCTTGGCATGCCAGAAACAGGAAGCACTAGTGTAGGAAGCAGTGACGACGAAGGATTCCGTACCGAGCCTTGACGATTGGCAAGGGAGCATCGGAAGATGCTCAGTATCCAGGACTAACCTGTGCGAATACTTCTCGTCTTCACAATTGTTTCTTCGTTTCTGTCTTCTCGTGAATGTCCTTGGATACCATCGCGTCTGCTTTAGTCTCCATGCACTTTGCTAACGCAACCATCACCATGCAAGCCTTGCACTTGCCATCATACACAGCACTTGCATTCTAGGATCTAGTCCAATGACGTCTTGCACGTATCGAAAAGGAAGCCCAAGACACTCAAAAGACTTTCTTTTTCGTTTGACATCTTTGATCAAAGCAGCAGAAAATGACACGCTGTATCCATCGCTCCTGACTGAAGCTGCTCGAGAGCAAGACACACGGCGAAGGACGCGTCTTGGCTCATAAGAGAAGGCAGGAAAGGAGAGAAACAAGACGTAGACACAATCGTAGACACGAGAAAGGTAGTTTTCACCCCATGTTAGTCTCGAATACGAATGCTCAATGGGTAGTAAGCATCGACTTTTACCGCTCTTCGTTAATTTCATCGCGAACGCCTCGCTCGGAAACTAAACCACCACCACATTTCTCGTCAGACACTTCTTAATCCCAGCATTAATCCACTGTACCTTTGAAAAGCGCCGACCTGTGTGCGAGAGTCGCCGACTTGACCAGACGAGCGACGCGGCAAGTCGTCTGCGACATAAAGTTACTCAATGCGAATGAATACAATTGAGCCAAGCACGCACCTCCCACTCAAAGACGACCCGAGTTTCAATGGAATGTGCCCAGCTTTCGCCTAAGCAAGAGAAGGCAAAAAGCGTCAGCATATTCACAAACCTCTTGTGGTGACCACCGCAAAGACGACACTCACCCAACGCGGGATGCTGTTGTGGCATATGACTCTCAGTATGCGCAGTCTTCGTGGTAACATGATTAATCACCAACACCTATACAAACGTCGCTTAGATCGTACATTTTCATCCACCTCATTAATTGATTCAACGTAGAAACAGCACTAACAGCCAAACCGAAATCCGATGCAAGACCATGCAGAAACGTAGCAAGATCATCCAAAGCTCGTGCTCGTTGACCAAAGTTCTCAAAGCCATGGCGAAAGTGGAAAGCAACAGTGTCGACCACTAAAAGCTTACACTGTAGCGCATATACAAACCAATATTCCACACTCTTAACAGCAGCTCATACTGGAAAAAAAACACACGACAAGAGCCCACCTCATCTGTCACTCGAAAATAAGCTGGTAAAGAGCGAAGCACTTCCATTTGTTCCAAGTAGTCGTGCACACGGTAGTACGTGATTCCTCGCAACAAGTCGTCTCGAGTCTGTACAAGTCATGAATCCAAAAATCGCACAGTAAATCAAAGTGTCGTGCTTACTGATTACCATGGCAGACAGCAAGCAAAGTAGCAAAAGCAATCGACCAGTTTTGCAGCTCCCAGTTGATGATAGTCCTCTAGAAAATGCTTCGCCATCGATGCCACACGTTCGATAATAAAACTTCCTTCGCTATCTGACATTGAATCGTAAGAGCTAGTAACAAGTCTTTGCAGCCCAACCATATGCGTACCAATAAATACGGTAGTTGCAGCTTTTCCTGTATTCTCTGCAAAACACTGTGTAGCCAAGCAAGCGTGAATGCTAGTGACAAGAGTCAGCTCGGATCTTTCACTGCCTGGACCGATCCATGACCCACCCAAATTGCGTTTTTCCCGTTCCAGGGCCACCACCTACAGCAGCACCAGTTGATGACGAGAGCCTACTATCAAACACGTACAATTAGCTCAGAACGTACAAATTTCCGTGACTTCGCCTTGCTGCAAGCCGCCACCCAGCAGCTCATCCAGTCCCAGCAGCCTCATGGAGATTGGTCTGGCCTTTGTCACCTCCTACCTCCATCACACACTGCATTAATCCCTTTCACGACTTTATACCCGATCAATACTCATCACCTGTAGCAGATCTAGCGCTGTAACTCCCACCGCCGTCGAGTGTGAATCATCTCGGACAATCTCCAGCACTTTCGCTGCATCTCTTGTACTTATTTGCGCCTCTGTAGCGACAAACACAGCACAAAATCAGCTCCATATGATGTAGCATAGTCGATTGAACATTGCTACACCTCTCACCACTGGCCAATTCGCGTGCGGAGACGTCCATCAAGTCTTTTTGATACCGGAACCCCGCACGAAAAAGCGCCGCTAGATGCACATTCCACACAATTTGAGCTCAGTCTTCTCACCACTTCAGCAACATCATGTACAAGTGACACCATTCGATTTGATCATGTAGTTACACATCATCTTACTCAGAACTGACGGCGCTAGACCACACGCCGCGAGAGGCACGTCTGGCTTCGACATGCTGCACAAAGTGCAACTTGCTTGCTCAATCAAAGACTGTCATTGGTCGAAAATCACTGAGATCGTGTGATTATTTGCTATAATGCGAGTACTTGCTCTGCCGGTCATTTTCCTCCGCACAATCACGCCCCCAATCTCCTATTTGAACTATGGCCCTCCGCCAGAGTTTCCAGGCATTGCGCTCAGTAGCAGTCCGTCGCGTCCTCATCCGCAACTTTAGCGTTGCTCCACACGCTGCGGATAAGTTTGTGGTGGTACGCTGACGAGCTACTAACTGACGCTGACTTGTGCTTCAACCTTCTAACTTGGCAATTATCATTTAGGATTTCCCGGAAGAGCGCGAGGGTCTTGACATCGAGTTCAACTGGTCACTGGCGCAAGACGACGTGACGCCACATGGTGACGCCTTTCGAAACCTTAGCTGGCCTAAGCTCGAAGCATTTGCCAAGCAGGAGAAACCCGGTAAGGAAATATTCGAACTGTTAATGCTAATGGAATATTGGTTGATAATTATTATTGTGTTGATGTTTATAGCTGGCAAGAAGGTGACGATTGAGGAGGTGGACGTGAGCATTATTTTCAACGACTTTGAAGGACTTTACGAGAAGGTGACGGAGCATCTATCAGCTGAGCCGCATCTGTATACGCAGGACGGCGCTGTGGGATCGTTCAAGGACGACCGTACGTGTGTGCGCGTGATCTCAGACTCTCCGCTTGTGGCACTGTTCGCTCAGAGCTTGTTGGTGCGTGTGCCTACTAAGGATCCGCACGCTGCTCGCCCTATTGTGGTGTACGTAGCCACTGCAGGCGAGTTCAAGGGCAAGGATCCACAGGCGCAGTTGCTGGTGGACAATGATGATGAAGGTGTTCCGTTTGTCAAGGTTGTGATCACTGGAGCGGCTGATCTGGCGACTGTAAAGGATGCTGTTGGGCTGGCAAAGAAGAAACTACTGGAGATATCCGAGTCCGAGTCACTGATTGTCCCAGCTGATGTGGTGGTCAAAGACAACAAGACTGCGCTAGTGTTTAATGCCACTGGCGCTGGGCGTGCTGCAGCAATTAACAAGGGTCTGCTCTATAGCGCTCACTTGAATATATGGAACTCGGCTGGTGTGACATCGTTATATGGCGGCGCGATTGTAGACAAGTCCAGCAAGGTGGCGAAGAAGCGCGTGGTTGCCGTAGAAGATGGAGTGTCTGTGAACGTGCCTTGCAACAATTTGGCAGAGCACCCAAAGGCTGCCATTTTCGTCGACAAGACGAGCAAAGGCGTGAAGTCAATTTCTTCGGCAGAAGCCGCCGCACTGCTGAAACAACTGAGCGCTGATGTTGACGTGGAGAAGTTTGAGACGCTCCTCAAGACAGCGCACACCGAGAGTTTTGTCGTGTCCAGCGACTCGGACGTCGAGGCTGCTCTGGCGAAGCTGTGAATAAGATTTGCCTGGCAGTAGGGTAACAAGTAGCAAAGCAACATCAATGCACTACAGATATATAGTGACACATGCACCAAGAACAGCAAATGAAGAGAAGAGTGTGGCGATGGTGTTGATGGTGTCGACTGCGAATTATTGCAGCGTGGGCTCGAGTTGTTGAGCTAGCGTACGGTACTCGTGTCTGCGTCAAATCGTCATGTAATTGCGCTTTTTGGCGTAATCAGTGAAGAATTGTTTTCTTCTCTGCTCGTTCCTTCCTTTCTTCCTTCCTTCCTTCCTTCCTTCGCTTGAAGCTTTGAATGTGGCACATGAACATCACGTTGGCTTGATGTACTTCATTTATTGACCTTTACATTGAAATAAACGTCTTCTCTTCCTTTTACAGCGTTCTAGCAGCAGCACTACCAAAGAATGACCACAAGCACAACTTTACAAAGTTGCAGCCGACGGTCCCAATATTTACTCGAGCTGCGTGCCCAGAAGATTGGACCTCGCCTTTTGAGCATGTAGGCGGGTGTCCAACTTTTGTGCCCGGCGAACTTCCGCAGCTTTGCATTCGTCCACCTCCATACCTCTTCCTCCTAAAACTCAGAACAATGGTGACGGATTAGATCCATACGCCGTCATCTTCTTCTGCCTCTGCCGCCGCGGCGCTCTCGTCTGGCTTCAACGATTCTGCGCGCTGCAGAGGGTTTTGGTCGTTGCTTTTGATCTTGATGGACGTTTCCTTCTTCATTCGTGCGGCACCATACGACACTGAAAATTCGAGTGTAAGGAACCATGACATCTTCTCCTCGGCCGAATCAAAGCACAGCTTGATGGTGCGTCCACGGTTAAGTGAGCAGACGATGCCAAAGCGCTTTCCATCCCACTCGTCCACTGCGCGGATCAATCCAGACAGCGCAAGTTCTGCATCGTCGTCCTCTGACTCGTAGCAGCTAAAACTATCGTGCTTGATCACGACAAAGAAGCGCGTCCAGACGTCATCGTCTGTAAGGCAATGGGCCCATCCTTCCTTGCTCGTGCGGTTCTTGGTAGTACGTGGTCGCTTGACAGCGGCGGAGAGCACAGCCATCCAGGCCGCGTAAGCCACGTGCGTGTCGGCAATGAGCCGAACCTCCTTTCCGCCCACCAAGTGAAGTGCCAGTCCGTTTTTCTCCGTTGTAAGTACCGTCACGTCCACAAACTCAAGTATGCCGCGCGCGCCACGACTCATGTCCTCACTATCGTAGTACGTGAGCGTCTTTCCGCTCAGCGTAAAGTACCGCCGCGCCCAGGAACGTAGCGTTTCTTTCTGTTTTCGCATCCAGCCCTGCATTTGGATGTCGTTCTCATCCGACATGGACGACGATTCGGATGACGAGTTACCACGCATGATGCTGCGGAGACCGTTGTTGATCGGAGGCATTCTTTGAAGCTATCGATATACGCCGACGATTGTGGTGAAATATGTGCTAGAGAATAAGACCAGAAGCGCTCGGTGTTCGAGTCTCGCTGGCTTGACGGATTTCGAAAGAGGGAGCAATGTAATGGTGACTTGGAAAACGTACAGTTGTACACAGTCTAGAATTGATAGTAAAATCCAGTGAGTAGAGGATGTCCTTACAAACACTCTGAGAAAGATTATTGTGTCTTACTGAAACCCTGTCGAATTCGTTGTTGCACTACCGACGACTCAAGAGAGGTTAGGGGCAAGATATATTCTCCTCGTGAAAAGCAAATTACATTGCACTTTTATTTTATTAGAAAAATGCTACCTCCTACAAGATCCAGAACTATCTGGCTGAATACTTTATCCTGTCGGTGATTTTTCTTCTATCTTGCGACTCTGTATGGTTTCTACGCGCGTATCAAGAAGCAATTATCGCTATCGTTGAAGTCATTCCGGGACAATCGGTGGACAATAATGTGCCACGCCTTTGATGTCTCTCAGTTTTAGACCATGCGTCGAGGGAGTTGGTGCTGATACGAGTGACTTCGTGGAGATGACAATACCATTACACTAGTCGCCTCTTTGCCAAACAAGTAACTTGCGACGAACACGGTGCGTCAGTTTTGATGCATTGTCCACAGAAGAGATTCTACGCGAAGTCTTTCGAGTACCTTTGGCTCCTCCTGGATACGCGCCTGACGTCGTCGTCGGACTTGATTCTGCAGTGTACTGCGGTGAGAGAGGCCCTTCATCCACAGAAAGGTAGGCGCTGTGAAAGCAAGCTGAAGAAAAAGAAAGAAGAAGGACCACTCGGTCTGGATCCGCCGATCCCCGCAATCTAAGTGTGCGCAATATCGTGCAAGTGACTTCGAAGGAATACTATCACATGGCTGGCTTCAAGCATTTTGCTGCTTGGAACGAGACCCTGAAGAAACGGCACCCTGAGTACGAAAAGATCTTTGCAGAGATACCTTCGTTCAAGACCGCGAGCTATATGAGGCATTCAGAGCTGCTGCAGTACTTCGGAGGCAACATTACGTTCTTGTTGAGCTTCAGCGCGGAGCTGCTGTTTCACAAGTGGAAGTTCTTCTGAAAGCGCATAGCTCGTGTGGCGGTCGATGCGATCGCGAAGCGCATTGTTATGACGATGAGCATGAAGGCGTGCGTGGCGTTCGGGGACTGAAGTAGACGCGATGGCATCAGAAGACACGCGTCCAGTCTAGTGAAGGGGTTGGTAGGGCCGTTGCAAAAGCGCGCGACGGCGATTTCCATGGACAATGATGCATGACGAGCAAACTTGCCATTAGACGCTTTTGACCGTCAGCTACGCAATTGACACGAAGCTACCGAGCGGAGAAAGCGCAAAGGCGTTGTGCTACCACGCAACCGAGCCAAAGTCCAGTTTGAATAGAAGCAGTACAACGGAGTGTTGCGGTGGGACCACGCGGACTGCGAGGCCCACTATCGAGACCGAGACGTGAACGCCGCCACCAGTATGGTCAATCTGCTCAAGAACGAATTGGTAGGACACGAATGCATGAAACGCTTCAGACAACAGATAGAGAAAATCGTGAAGATGCGCCGCAGGGTCCATACTAGGTATTATAGGGAGGCTGCGCACTCCAGTCGGTGCCGTCTGGCGTAAGAAGGGCTCGCATCTGCAGCGCTTCCGTCACGTCCATCTCGACGGTACTCTTGCACGCACGCATGATCACATTCACGAAGGTTTCTTTTCCTTCTATTGCTACTTGGTGAAACTTCTACCAAGCCCTCCAAACACGATCAGCACGTAGAGTCGGAGGCGTTTCTCGAGTCCGTGTTGGCTCTCTGTGACTGACGCATGTGGATGCTTTCACACAAAACAGGATTATTTTCTGCAATGAGACGCGCCCGGGCAGTTGACGCCACGCCCAAACAACAGTGGTCAAAGAAGGTCTCGTCGGTGTAGTCAGGCAGAAGGAGACTGTTCTCCAGACATCGAAGTGTGTAAAGAGTGACCAGATGCCATGTGAATCTATTTCAGCGCATGAGCACTGCATTGGGTCGGGGCACGGCAGATGATGTTCAGGCGACACGTGACTCTGGAGTAGCCCTTGCCCTGCTTGAAAGCGTTCTCCAAGATGGTGTCAGTAGACTACTGTCTCTGCGGCTTGTGCTCATATAAGAGCTTCATCTTTGTCGTCGTTTGTCTGGAGTTGAGGGTGCGAGATGACAAGCACAACGGCCTGATCTCCAATAATGGTCCAATGAACGTGAGCTATTTGGTAACGTTGTGATGCCAAACGTGATGGCGACACTCACTTCCCTCTTCTTAGTGACTAGATTGAGCTCTCGCCAGCACGCAGCAACGCAGCGACGTGTTTATTAACCCTTCGAGATGTGGCGGCTTCTGCCTCCTGTGGGGGCTCTCGTGGCCTCTTTCATGTTCTTCCAAGTGCAGATTCGGCGCCACGAGATCATGGCAAATACTGACTTCGAAGCTCCCATCCCCGTCGTTGCTGTACGTCTCTGTATCTGTCAAATCTTTCGAGTACTTCTATCACTCAATCTTCCGCTTCTATCAGGACGCTTTGCCTTCCACGCCGAATCTAGTGAGCCAGTATTTGCCCACTGACTTCTTCTCAAGTTCTGTCAATATCTCTGAAATAGCTCAAGTCTTCAGTCAAAGCCCCGACTGGAGCGCCATTGGCTTCGCTCTGGAAGACGCTGTCGTTGCCACGTTTCAGTGCTTTAAACTATGGGCAACCTTTCTTCTACTCGTGGCAATCCCTATCCTTCAAGCTCTAGTGATACTAGGGGAAGCTGCCTTGCCTCATGTGCTCACTCTCGTCAAAATCGGAGCTAGCTACGTGAGCAAGATGGATCCCCTTTACCAAGCTCTACTGGCCCTCACAGCGCTCATTGTACTGATCTGTATACGTCGAGGATACGTGCACAAGGCTCGCGTGCAGTACGTGAGAACAAGAAGGCAACTGGAGCTCCGATACAGAGCGTTCGTCGCTAGTTTGAGTGCCAAGTGGCGTGTGATAGCCATTCTGCTGCCTCACGGACTGTTCTTCGCCCTGAGCTTCGAAGTGCTCCGTTGGCTGCCACAAGCGACAATAAACGTGCTAAGCAGTGATGCATTGTTTGGGCTGCTCTCCGTCGGGTATCCGCTGCTTCATTCGATCGGAGTAATCCGACAGAAACGGCTTTACCCGAAAACTATGAAGTCAACGCCTCCAGCTTCGAGATCGGGACTGACGAGCGAACTGATCAAAAGGTTTGACAAGATTCGCATCCCTGACTATGAATGGAGGGCGTATGAGGTATGCTTGAAGTACTGGGTCATTTGGTCTCTCGCAGTATGTCTCATTGGCATGGTGACGCTCTTCACGCCGACGTTCGTGACCACGTTCTTCACAATACCGCCCCACTGGTGCAATGTGTTTCTAATTTGGATGCACTCCCCGTTCACTCGAGGCGGCATTGTTCTATACACTCTAGTGAGCCCCCTTATCAGTCCGTACGCGAACCGAATTCGTGAACGAGAAGCCACGATTAATGCAGAGGCTCAAGAAAAGACGAACTTCATGGTGCGCTTTTTAGTATCGTTCCAACTAGTGCCAGAACGACACGTGCACTTGGCGAAAGATCTTTGGTCGCAAGGTCCGGCACTCTTCGCGCTCATCTTCATGTTCACTCCAGGATTTGTAGCCTCTCGAGGTTGTTCGCTCCTGGGTTTTGGCTTTCCCGCCTACATTACAATTGGAGTGCTAAGTGAAAAGCGGACGCGGCGTTATGAGTGGTGGCTTGCTTACTTCAGTGTAGCGATCACTGTTGACTACCTCATCACTGCGATTGAACGGGAAATTGGATGGCTTCCACTGTTCTACCACGCAAAGTTGCTAGTGATGATGTGGCTCCAGTTTCCGTACTTTCAAGGTGCAGAACGTATTTTCAACGCAACGTTTTCCAGCATCTTTGTCGTTCCCGACCGCAAGGAAGATTAGTGACAGCAAGGTCCGAAAAACAGAGGAGCTGGATTTTGCATTCCTTAGATTTCACATTCAGAACAACGTAGTTTGTACAGTGATCATATCGGCCGACTGAGTATCTCTTGTGTTGACTTGCTTAGGGTAGCGAAATAGAATTTCAAGTGAAAGGAAGGAATGCAAGCACTGATGTGTGTTGTGTTGACCACATCATATTGGGCAATCTTGGTTCTAACAAATTCAAGATCAACTAACCACTAACCAAACACGGGCCTGATCCGTTTTGTCTTGGCCGTTATGACTACCCTCGCCATAAGCACCTACACTTCTGAGTCTGCCGCCGCAAGTCTTGGGCCTTGTCATCTCCCGGGTAGTGTCAGAAAGAGTGCCCTGAGCGCTGCCGATATACCCTCCGCAAGCGTTGACGCCGGAGACGACCTGGGCCAAGTCGATAATGAGGAGACACTGATAGCGGACTAAATAAAAAAGAGCGCTTCTTCTTTTTGTTTTTTGAGCGCCCTACTTGTTTCAGCAAAAATGTACGATCGAGGTTGATAGCCATCGTGACCGCGTCTCAACGGGAATATCTGGGATGAGGCATCGATCAAAACAGATGCCAGCATTGGCTGTGAAATGTCACTTTCTAATCTCGCCTCTTCTGTAGATGGATAGGTGTGACATGTGGGCCCATGGGTTTCCAAGTGGGCTTCTGATCTTGGACAAATATGTTGCTCATGCTGCTCAATGTGGGCAGCATCAAGGTGGTGGGACAGACAATGTTAGTTTTGAGCAACGAACTTCCTACTCTTTGCATGCTAGTCTAGCTGAGCTCGTCTTACTGGAACTCATTTTTCAGCACTTGAGGATGCAGCGCCGCACTTCCTTCTTCGGATCGCTTCGAGCAGACGAAAGCGCCTGGTAGCACTGTGAGTAGTGCTTACTCGTCATGCATCATTGTCCATGGAAATCGACGTCGCGCGCTTTTGTGACACCTGTTTCAGCTCTTTCACCAGACTAGGCGCGTGTCTTTTGATACCATCGCGTCTACTTCAGTCCCCGAACGCCACGCACGCCTTCATGCACATCGTCATAACAATGCGCTTCGCGATCGCATCGACCACCACACGAGCTATGCGCTTTCAGAAGAACTTCCACTTGTGAAACAGCAGCTCCGCGCTGAAGCTCAACAAGAACGTCATGTTGCCTCCGAAGTACTGCAGCAGCTCTGAATGCCTGATATAGCTCGCGGTCTTGAACGACGGCATCTCTGCAAGGATCTTCACGATATTGCGCTCGTTACGACACTTAGATTGCGGGGATCGGCGGATCCAGGCCATGCGATTTTTCTTTTCTTCTTCTTTTCTTCTTCTTTTCTCCTTTTTGCAGCAACGTTACGATGGAGACGATGCGAACGAATAGATGATCTAAGTGTTTGAATGCAGCTGCTGTCTACGAAGCGCGTTGCTGCAATATAATGCGAGATTCTGGGACCGCGACGTGGATGTCCAAAGGGCGTAACGAGGAAGAAAAGCAATCGCAGACATGAGAAAGTATTCACACCCATGTTAGTCCTGGGTACCAAGCATCGCAAGATGTTTATCACCCACTATTTAGCCAACGGTTGGAACGGACGACAGCCTGCACCAGTCAGTGCAAGTTGCCAAACACTGTGTGGTCGCCTATTATTTCAGCAGAGAATTGGGTGAAAGGTTCGATTGTTTCAGAATGAAATATTAGACGAGCCGCGTCAGAATGATGCTTTTGACGGGACAATAAGAGATAACGAGACTATTTTGAGCTTGGATCCAAGCGCTGTCTACATTCGTTTGTGCAGGTCATGAAAGGTGCGCGCTCGGCCGTTGAAGCACGTGCACAACGTGGGAATCCAATACGCGCGACACCCCACGCCGCGTCTCCCTGGCGTCTGTCCAGGCTTCTTTCTATGCAGACATCCCTTTGCCTTTTCTCCCTACTGCTCATTACCAATTGTCCGCTATCATACGCATTATGAAGATGGAAGCATTTGCCGAGTGTGAAGAGCAGAAGGAGCGCGTGAAGGCCTGCTACGGAGGCTGGTTCCAGAGGCTGTGGGGCGGCTCGTTCGACCAAGCCAAATGCGAACGAGAGACGCACGAGTTCCGCCAGTGTGTGCAGGAGGCCATACAGCGTCGCAAGGAGGAGGCAAAGGACAAACTGAGTGATGACGACTACAGCTGGATGGATCGCACAAAGGACCAGGCGGATGATATGGCTGACAATGCAAAGTCTCGGGCACGCCAGGCGCGCAACCGCGCACAGAATGAGAAGGAGAATGCCAAGAGTAAGGTACAGAGCACGGCTTCGGATGCTACGAAGAAGGTTAAGAGTACGGCCTCGGATGTGGCGTCGAAGGTGCAAGACACGGCGGACTCGTGGGCGGACAAGATTAAGGGGCTCGCGAAGTAGGTGCATCGATAAGAATTGAGTAGTTGTGTTGAAGCGGCGTTTTGCCGCTGCCTAGTTGTGATCCATCGTCATGCCCAACCGCTGCTCTCCCCGCTTCAAAGCTTCTGCTTCTGCAGCTCGTTTCCGAGGCTCAATATATTGCTTTTATTTTATCTTTGCTGCTCGTTTGCTTCATCGACCCGACTCTATGCTCTATGCTCCCGCCCTCTTCAACATTCAAAACGCCTCGATACGTCCCCTCTAGTTCGCTCTTGAGCAGCGCTAGCATGTTAATGGCCGCGTTCACGTCGCGACCCCAGTACTTGGCCGTACATTCTGCGTGGTCGCAGCGAGTTCCTCCGACGCCTTTCTTTGACGACTGAAAATTCGCCGTGACGCCATCACGTGTGTTAGCAAAGGCTCGTTATCAACCCGTCCATGGAGACAATGTGGCAAGAGCCTTTAGTCAACAACTTGTGACAACCAGGAGCATTAGAAGGAAATCACGCTTCTTGAAAAAGAGCTTAGTGAAAGCTCAGGTAATGCATGGTGCACTAAAGCCTAAGCACAAGAGCCAAACGGGACAATGGCATCATCGATTTGAGGCTTTGACTTCGTCTTGTTTCCATTTCTCAGTCGAACTTCCTTGTGAGAAGAAATAGACGACGTGGAGCTGAAGTGTGCGGTGTATGGCAAAGAAGTTGTGTTTCCCGTCAAGATCGCACGTGATGCGAAAGTGAGCGCGCTGCGGGAGGCTATCGCTGGCATCTTGAGCACATACCAGCACTCTGTTCCGCCAAGAATCGTGACGCTGTACCTAACGCACAAAAGCGGCGCGTGGCTGAGGCGCTATGAAGTGTGCAGAGCTTGGAGAAGAGAGAATTCACGTCTTCGTAGAGCTTCAACCTCAACAACAAACAAGAGCGACAAGGAAAATGGTAAGAGAAAGTGGCAAAGGCGGGATAGTGCAACAGCCTCCAAGAAAGAAACAAAGAAGCTGTGAGAAGAAGACCCAGGTCGCGTCACAATGCTAGTCTTTGACGTCGGATTTCGATGAGTCGGTGCAGGGAATGGAAGTTGGCGACATCAACGATCCCGGTATTGCGATCGGCTGGACAGACGATGCGACCTTGCATGCTTATCTTGGAGTTGCTGGTACTCCTATTCCACAGGGAGCAAAAAATGCTGCGTCTTACGTTGCATTGCAAGCCTGGTTTTCAAGCCTGGTCGTTGCGGCCAATGCCACTTCTTCCGTGATGTTGGCAGGAGAAATCCCATCGTCGGAGTTCTTCGACCATATATCGATTGCTGAACATGCAGTGCTTACAAATGCACTACATACGGTTCCAATCATGCTAGTGTGTGGGCCTGCTGCTAGTCTTAGTGCTGGGAGATTCTACATGGTGACAGATGCTGGTAGAGGCAGCAACCATGCGATGAATGCAACAGATTTTTGTGCCGTTCCTGTGATAATGATAGCTCTGGCCACGGAGCATGGAGTCGTGCAGCAGATTCTCTTGTTTTAGACCTCAATGTATTACTTTTATTACTTGACTTGCTCTATTGAGACGGCAGCGCGCGTGAAAGCACTTGCTGGCACGCGACTTTCATTAGTGTATCATCGTCCGCTCTTCCTTTGCATAAAAGAGCATCAAGAGTACCCCTAGACATATCTAGAGACGGCAATGGTGTGCTATATAGTGTCTCTAGATGTGTCAAGGGGTACTCTTGATGCTCTTATATGCGAAGGAAGAGCGGACGCATAAACCATTCATTATCTGGAAATGTTTAGACTATTCACAGCGTTCTAAATCTATTGCTCTAAATGTCCTCGACGACTTGACTAATGACTCTGCAGTATCGTATACCCTTTTATATCGGATTGGTGGTATGAAACGCATTCTCGAAATTTCTTTTGCACAAACTGACGACAACGTGCGTGGCATTAGCTAGACGCTCGTCACTGCCATTTTGTATCTCACACGAACAAGTCAATGGCGTACCGATTGCATCTGCAGCTGCTGCTGGCGCTGCTGTTGGCGCTGTCCATTCAGGCCATGGACCCAAGTAAAGACTATTATCAGGTGCTGGGCGTTAGCAAGAAATCCTCAGACCGAGAGCTCAAGAAAGCCTACCGTCAGTTGGCGCTCCAGTATCATCCAGACAAGGCGGAGAACGCTGAGGACAAGGAGACAGCAAAGGAAAAATTTGTGGAAGTGTCGGAGGCTTACGAAGTGCTCTCAGATCCAGACACGCGCAAGGAATACGACGATGCTCGAATGTTCGGAGCTGGAGCAGGAAAAGGGGGTGGCTTCTCTGGAGGCTTTGGAGGCAAGCAGCGTTCTCAGGACGAGGACATAGCGTCGTTCACCAAGATGTTTGAGACTGTCTTTGGTCACGGATTTGGAGGTGGAGGTGGAGGCGGAGGTGGAGGCTTTCCTGGAGGTGCTGGAGGTTTCTCTGGAGGATTTGGCGGGGGAATGGGAGGTGGAGGCGGGATGCCGAATGAGTTTCATTTCAGTGGTATGGACGGCTTCGGCCAAGCCAAACAAAAGGGTGGAGCATACACCAGCTCTAGACAAGCGAAACAGCCAACGACACTGTATACGTCGGAATCTCCGGTCAGGTCGCTGTCGAAGAACAAGTTTCCTGGGAAAGATGCGAACAATGAGTGGCTGGTGCAGTTTTACTGGTTGGACGCGCCGAGCGCCAAGTTTCGTGGCAATTATGAAAACGTTGCGCGTGACTTGAATGGAAAGGTACGTGTGGGTGCAGTAAATTGTGACAAGTATGAAGCTTTTTGCCGGGCCAAGGGTGCCGAGACGCACCCAACGTTTGCTTACATCTGGGAAGGTCAACTCACCAAGTTTGAAGGCCAGATGGACGAGTACGAAGTGTACAATTTTGCTATTGAGAAGCACATTGCACGTCTTCACCGACTGCGTGAGTCTGGCGAAATTGAAAAGCTGCACGGGGGCAATGCGGCCAAGCTATGCAACGTGGGGAAGCAGACCACGTCCAAAGCGTCGTCTCTGTGCGCAGTGTTTGTCCTGTCTGGTGATGATAAACAGCGTGAAAAGGAAATGAAAGTGGCAAAGGAAGTTGCAGCCAAGTTTCGTCACTCGAAGGGGTTGAGCATTGCATACGTCGATTGGAAGACTCAGCAGCGAGCGGTGCAAAAATCGGTCGAGACGATCCTTGGTCATAGACCTAAAGAGCAGAAGGCTGGGCTGCTGGTCATTCGAACAAAGCGGGGAAAGACGCGAGTTGGAATGCACCCGGTAGATGGCGATTTCTCCGCTGACGCCCTATCAGCGACCATGGAGCGTGCTGTCGGTGGCGATTTGTCGCTGTCAAGTGTTGATGGCACTCTGACCTTCCGTTGATGCCAAAGACACTGATGTCTGGATGTAAGCGCGCTTTATTAATTTCTTTGATAGAGTTTCGTTGCGGACGAAATAGAGACGTCACTTGGGGAGTAATGTAACAAGACCTTGTAGCAATTAATTTTATTGCTATTGAATATCTCGAAACATCCTCATACACACCCGCTAATCTTGTTGACATTATTGCTCTCCCACAGCTTGGATCTAGCACGAGCAACAAGACGATGGTAGCCTCGACATGGAGCTTTAAAGTACGACCTCATGTACTTAAGGATGGACTCGTAGACGTCATGTGTTAACAATGTCGTCATGCTTTGCAGGACTCGAACCAGTTCTTCCGCGGCTTGTTCTGGCGGCTCAAGGATACGCCACCCAGCTCTCCTATCGTCACTAAACCTCCACACGACAATCGTCTTTCGTGGCCGGTGCTCTTTGAGCGGTTGCAGCAACTGGATCAGCTCTTCCAGGTCTGGCACGATCAATTCCGAGCTCTTTTCACCTTTCAACAAAGTGAACAAGATACGACCATCAGAGGACAAAGCAAGAGCTTAGACAAGACGTCATCCGAGTTGGACCTCGTTGATAGCGATTCTTCCTGCGAAGAAGAATTAGGAGAGCACTTGACGTTAAAAAGACGCAGCAAAACGCTGTCGGAATGTCATTTAGAGGTCAATTTCTGCCGCAAACAACTTGTCGCCGACTCCAGTGTCGACAAAGTGGTGGAACGTCCACCAATCATGCAGATTTGTATCATGATTGTCGGGACACGAGGTGACGTGCAGCCATTCGTGGCAATCGCAAAGCGGCTACAGCAAGACGGACATCGTGTAAGACTTGCCACACATTCCATCTATCGAGACTTGGTCACAAGCCACGAGATTGAGTTTTATCCGCTTTGTGGCGACCCAAAAGAGTTAGCGGCCTACATGGTCAAGACGGGAGGAAGAATCATTCCTCCGCTTAAGCTGGAAACGCTGCAGAAAGATGTACCGAGGCAGATGCAGATGTTGGAAGACATTTTGCAGTCCACGTGGCCCGCAGTCTCGTCGCCTGATCCAGACGGAACAGCACCTGGCGTCCCGGGCGCACCATTTCGTGCTCAAGCCATCATTTCCAACCCCGTGACATATGGACACATTCACGTCGCTGAGAAGCTCGGTGTACCGCTGCATATCATGTTCCCGCAGCCGTGGGTGCCGACGGTGGCGTTCCCGCATCCGATGTCGAATCTACCGTATCATGACAAGCCGCAGAAGCGAAACTTTCTCTCGTACAAGCTTGTGGACCTCTTGATGTGGGAGGGTACGGAGCGTATTGTCAACAGCTTTCGAAGTGCTGTGTTGGGCTTGCCACGCATCCGAAAAGGTGGACGAGGACGAGAAATGCTATTGGACTTGAATATCCCGCACTCTTTCCTGTGGAGTCCGTCTCTAGTTCCCAAACCTTTCGACTGGGGCGATCTGTATGATGTCGTTGGAAGTGTGACGCTGAAAAGCAACAAGCTCTCAACTGTGTCGTCACCAGAGCTCGAAGCCTTTCTAGGCAACGACGGAGGACCCATTTTCGTCGGATTTGGATCAATGGTGCTTGAGGATCCACGCGCAACGACTCAAATGATCATTGAAGCAGCAAAGCAAGCGAATGTGCGCGTGTTGATTCAATCAAGCTGGACTGATATGGCCAAAGACCTCAAGATCCCGGACCATGTCTTCGTTATTGGGAATTGTCCGCACGATTGGCTCTTACCACGTTGCTCTGCGGTCGTACACCATGGCGGCGCTGGCACTACCGCCGGAGGTCTCTTGGCTGGAAAGCCGACGTTTATCGTGCCGTTTTTCGGAGACCAACCGTTTTGGGGATATGCTGTGATGAAAGCCGGCGTTGGTGTCGATCCTTGTCCGATAAATGAGCTCACAACAGCGAAACTTCGAGTCGCGTTCAAAGAACTGCAGACTCCATTCCTCCGCAATCGCGCACAAAGGCTCCAGCAACGAATGCTAAAGGAGGAAGGTGTCGAGAAGGCAGTGAGCAGTTTTTACCGTCATTTGCCGCTGCGTCGCATGAGGTGCGATTTGGATCACGAAAGGATCGCGACCAAATGGAATCCAAGAGATGGTGTCAAGTTATGTGAGTGCTGTAATGCAGCAAGACGCTCTAGTCCTGGGAATGACTGCAATGACATGATTGAGTACCGCTCCGTGGACTACACCGCCCGCAGTCGAGAGCTGGCGAACGTCACTAGTTTCACATGTGAATCATCACCTTCCGGAACTGCCGCTTTCCTGCATGAAGTCACTTGGGCTATTGCGTGCTTTAATCACATTGGAGGCGTCGTGCGAGACATCAGCCAATTTCTGCTGCTCTCGTGCTTTACATCTTGGGATGTGGTGAGATGATATAGCGCACGCGTACATTTGCGGCAAGTACAGGCACTTGTACCTGCACTTATCGTCTTTCGTTCCATCTTCCGCGTGCTCTGTATCCAGGTCTGATCAGGGTGGATCCTTTCTCGCCTCGTTGTGTTTTGAAGGCTATGGCCTGGATGCGTCTCTTTCCATGTCCCTCACTCTTAAGCTGTGGATCATGCACGTTGCACTGGACGTGGCTATAGCGAGAGACGTTTCTTGTCTTGGAATTGCTTGCTCGTCCTCATCTCGTCGTCGGAACTAGTATGTTGATCGCCTCGTTCACGTTGCAGTCCCAGCACTTGGCGTTGCACTCTGCGTAGTCGTAGCGAAGCACTTCGTAGCATTTCGTTGGCGATTGAAGATCTACCGCTTCCTTGGATGCACAAGAGATTCCAAATGAGTAAAACAAGCTGTAGAGAGTGTCATGTAAATATGAAAACGAAGTTTGAGTTGAAGTGTTTGAATTCAATGGAGAAAATGATTTGTGCATACCGACGGAAGTGTGTTTTCGATGAAGGCTTCGCATGCGATGCGAAAGCGCTGCAGGAGACTACCGCGGACAAGAAGAAACATATGAATGATCGCTTCAAAGCTGATCCAGCTACTTTGACGCGGAAGAACGACGCATGGTTAACGGGTGACGACAGGCGAGTTTGGCAAATAGTACGGTACAAGATCGACAAGGCGTACAATGCAATGCGTCCGTCGTGGAAGCTCAATGCTTGTGGAGAAAGAGCGTTGGTGTTGCTGGTAATGGTATTGATCCAAGTAGACGCACGGATCTCCTCGTGCTGAGTGCTCTCACCCAGACACACGAGCGTCATTTGTGTTTTTGCCAAAACTGAGGCTGCTCGTTGAAGTGAAGAAGCAGCTTTGATACTGAAAAAAGTCTTCACCTTGTCGTCACCTCGTACCAAGTCATACTTTTACTTTCTCCAGCCAGTCCTTATGTATGCTATCCAGACGTTGCCTATCTCCAGGCATGAGTCTTGCTTTATCCTCCTCTCGCTTCATTTTGTACATGCTTTTCTTGCTAGGATGTTCGGTAAGTCGTGCAGCAACCTTTTTGCCCAGCTCGCCATCAGCCATCCGTCTCACCATGAAGAGATTGACTGCATATTCCACATTCATGGTTTTCAGTTTCTTGGAAACTTTCATCTCGTTCATGATTTCCGGCTCATTGCGATTATTGTGCAAATGCGTGAGAATTGTCGCTTTCATGGTAGCAACGCTGTCCTCGTCCAGGAGTGATGAGGCAACTCGAATGAAATGCTTCTCTTTCGATGAGAGGTTCTTCGCGTCCGCCAAAATTTTGGTGAGAGGTACTTTATTCTCAAAATCCGGCATGAATTTCTCCAGTAACTCGAGTTGTTGTATCAGAGTCAGACTCTTGGGTTTTTTGCGGCTTGGTCCCGCGTCTTCACTCTTCAATGCCTGGCGCGTCTTCGCCCTCATGATAAGCTTTTCTGGAGCAATTTTTCTTTTAGCAATACCGGCCGCCTGTGTCAGTCGCTCTGCATTTGGAGCCCTCTCTTCATCAATCCTTTCAGCGGTGGTATCGACAGCTCGCAGTGATCTCGTCTTGTCAGGTTTGATCGCATCCGTAGTGGATGATACCGACGAGGTGTCAGTCGGCACCATCTTGCTTGTGTCATTCGAGTCGGAAGTCTGAGCAGACGTCCCGTAATCCGCCGAGCCAAAGACCGCAGTGACTGCCAATAGCTTAAGGAGCTTTGTGGTCTGCATTGTTTTACGAGATGGGAACTTTGTAATTATGACAAAAGCGCTCTAAGGTACATAACATGCCTTTTCAGTAATTGGTGGCGCTGGCTACAGAGCTAATAGTCTACTACTATTCGTAAAAAATCCAATTACCACAGCAACTTCATCAAAGTGGCGAAAAGCCAGTTTTCTTTGGCTCCGTGTAATTTATCTCACGCATAATTAACCAATCCAAAATAGCTGTCTTCCTGCAAAGTAGTCATAATTATTTATTTCATCAACCATTACCTTCAAGGTGCCAGTAGCCGCGATAATACGGGAGAAGCGAGCATTTTTCGGAGTAAAGAGCTTTTAAATAAAACCAGTCATCTGGCATATAAGCAGCGGCAGATGCCCAAATGTTCATGTGATAGCGAAAAAAGAGCCTACATAACATAATTTTCGGACACACACTTCAACTTCCTCGCATAGGAAGCTAGCTGGATAGTAAGGCTTCACGGTGCCTTGTGGGCAATCTTGGGTGACACAGGTGCAAGCTACAATTGCAGCTTTTGTATCATATAATCGTCAGCACGTGGGCTTGATTGCGTTATATTGGTATTTCTGTCTGCAGCTCTTGGAGACGCCATTTTTCATTAATTAAGCCATTTAAAAGCTCTTGGAGACGCCATCTCTCATCAACTGAGCCGAATCAAAGTATCATTAGTTTACCTTCGTTCAACGCTGAAAGGGAATGAATGCTGCTGGTTGTGATTCTGTCGCATACAAACAGTGAATTAGCATTCGAATCTGAGCGGAAGTTGACAAAACTCGTAGAAATAACGGATTAAACATTTGAAGACATGCGTTTACGCCGGTTGATACTGTCACGCGTTGGGTAATGGCTACTTGGTATATTGGCAACTGAGTTAGTTTTATCTGTAACTAAATGCTAGCTAGACTATCATGTAGTTCTGTCCTCGAACCTTAGTCTACACAGATGACTAACGACACTTGTAGTCCTTGTTAGAGGCTATCATACTCAAGTTTCATATGCATGAGCCCCAGTTCCTCTGCCGGGGCTCTCCGTATACATTTATGAAGTAGTGCTGCCTACTCACGTACCTCAGCACTTGGTTGTACCAGAACGGCACGATCATCCTTATCGGCGCGTTACTGCTCGCGCATCTGCTCACAGTCTCCTCCACGTTGATTCTTGCAGGGTCGAACGCGGCGAAGGTTGACCTTCTCGATGTAACGATCCTTGTCAAGAGTCAACGTTCCGTTGTCTTGTACAGCAATCACTTCGTAGGGTCCGTCGAATAG